>JAECUM010014904.1:0-34805 GCA_016617855.1 Megalonaias nervosa | reverse complement strand
ACGAACAGATCAAGGGATGCCCTAAGGACGAGTTACTATTCCTCCTCGGCGACCTTAATGCTAGAGTTGGTGCTGACCACGAGTCATGGCCTACCTGCCTCGGACATCATGGCACTGGAAAGACCAATGAAAATGGTCAAAGACTGCTGGAGCTGTGCACCTATCATGACCTGTGCGTTACAAACACCTTCTTCAAGTGTAAGCCACAACACAGAGTGTCATGGAAACACCCCAGGTCTCATCGCTGGCACCAGCTCGACTTGGTCATCACCAGGCGCTCTGCCCTGAACAGC
This sequence comes from Megalonaias nervosa, assembly GCA_016617855.1. Classification (NCBI taxonomy): domain Eukaryota; kingdom Metazoa; phylum Mollusca; class Bivalvia; order Unionida; family Unionidae; genus Megalonaias; species Megalonaias nervosa. The sequence goes on along the minus strand of JAECUM010014904.1, from coordinate 34,512 downwards.
ATCCTCTCCACCAGAAGCTACCACAGTGCAGACTGCGACTCCGACCACGCCCTCGTGTGCAGCAGGGTGCGCCTACAGTCACGAAGACTACACCGCTCCAAACCAAAAGGTCGCCCTCGCATCAACACTGCGCGGATGTCTATCCCCTCCAAGGTGGAGGAGTATGTGTCCGCCCTGGATCAGGCTCTCCAGGACCTGCCAGAGCACGATGCCACAGCCAAGTGGAACGCCATGAAGGATGTCATCTATAGCACAGCCATGTCCACATTTGGCAAGAAAGAACGGCCCAGCCAGGACTGGTTCAACGCACACCTTTCAAGAATGGAACCAGTAATCGAGGACAAACGAGAAGCCTTCATAGCTTACAAAAAATGCCCCAATGAACGGACGCTTGCTGCCCTCAGAAGAGCCCGAAGCACCACCCAACGCATCGCTAGACAGTCCGCAAACGAGTACTGGCAGCAATTGTGTGAAGGAATCCAGCGCAGTGCCGAGTCAGGAAACATCCAAGGTATGTACAATGGCATCAAGAAGGCCCTAGGCCCTACAGTGAAAGGGGTCGCCCCCCTGAAATCTCTGACGGGAGAGAAGATCACAAACCGCGAACAACAGATAACCAGATGGGTGGAGCACTACTCAGAGCTGTACTCCCGAGAAACGTCAGTCACTGATGTGGCCCTTAGCAACGTACAGGAACTTCCCACTATGGAGGAGCTCGACAAAGTGCCTACCTTAGAGGAGCTCAGCAAAGCCATCGACTCCCTCCCAAACGACAAAACACCAGGTAGCGATAGCATCCCGCCAGAAGCCATCAAACGTGGGAAACCAACATTGCTACAGCCGCTGCATGAGCTACTCTGCCTCTGCTGGGAGGAAGGAGCAGTCCCCCAAGACATGCGCGACGCCACCATTGTGACCCTCTACAAAAACAAGGGAGACCGCAGTGACTGTAACAATTACAGAGGAATCTCGCTTCTCAGCATCGTTGACAAAGTGTTTGCCCGCATCCTCCTAAACAGGCTGAAGCTGCTGACGGACCGCGTGTATCCGGAATCCCAGTGCGGCTTCAGAGCAGGAAGGTCGACAACAGACATGATCTTCTCCCTCCGACAACTCCAAGAGAAGAGCAGAGAGCAAGGTCAGCCACTCTACATGATGTTCATCGACCTCACCAAGGCCTTCGACCTGGGCAGCAGGAAGGGCCTATTTGAACTTCTTGGGAAGATCGGCTGCCCCCCAAAACTCCGCAGCATGATAATCTCCTTCCATACAAATATGAAGGGTACAGTACTGTATGATGGATCCTCCTCAGACTTCTTCCCCATTAACAGCGGCGTGAAGCAGGGCTGCGTGTTGGCACCAACCCTTTTCGGGATCTTCTTCTCCCTGCTCCTGTCCTACGCCTTCAGCACGTCCCCTGATGGCGTATATCTGCACATCAGGTCCGACGGAAGGCTGTTCAACCTGGCACGACTGCGCTCGAAGACCAAAGTGAGGTCAGTACTCATCAGGGAGATGCTCTTTGCTGACGACGCGGCTCTTGTGACCCACACTGAGGCTGCCCTCCAGAGACTGGGAGACCGTTTTGCTGATGCCTGCAAGCAGTTCAGGCTCACCATCAGCCTAAAAAGACAAACGTCAGTGCTCAAGATGTCACCACTGTCCCCTCCATCAGAATCGACGACGCCACCCTGGAAGTAATCAACAACTTTATTTACCTGGGGTCAACCATCAGCAACACTCTTTCGCTTGACGTGGAGCTGGAGAGAAGGCTTGGAAAGGCAAACACCATCATGGCCCGACTAACAAAGAGGGTGTGGGAAAACAGCGCGCTGACAGTGCACACCAAGACTCAAGTCTACCAAGCCTGCGTTCTGAGCACCCTCCTATATGGAAGTGAGACCTGGAGCACCTACGTGAGGCAAGAGCGTCGACTCAACTCCTTCCATATACGGTGCCTACAACGCATCCTGAAGATCAGCTGGCAAGACCACGTCCCACACAGCGAGATCCTTCAGCGTGCAAGTATCCCAAGCATGTACTCCCTGCAGAGCAAACGCCGCCTTCGATGGCTGGGACACGTCCGACGCATGGAGGATGGGAGGCTGCCAAAGGACATCGTATATGGTCAGTTGGCCACTGGCACCAGAAGAGTCGGCCGCCCCTCACTCCGCTTCAAGGATATGTGCAAGAGGGACATGAAGGTATGCGGCATTTCACCAGACAGATGGGAAGTGCAGGCCGAGGACCGAGGCACCTGGAGATTGACGGTCAGCAAGGGCATAGCAGTCGCTGATGGGAGGAGAGTCCAGCAGGCAGCAGAGAAACGTGAGAGAAAGAAGAGCGCATCAGCAACCCAAGCAACTCAGACTTCCCAGTACGTCTGCACCAACTGCAATAGGGACTGTCACTCGCGCATCGGCCTGCACAGCCACAACAGACGATGCCAAAACCCCAGAGACAGACAACACTCCAAGGGCGCTACTCACATGGTCTCCCGACACTGAGCTGCCAATGAATATATATATATAACTGTGCTGATATTTTCTTGGTTTATATGTTAAGAGTGTTGGTCGTATTTAATTTTCTATCTCTCTTTCTGATAACATAAGGAAATTTATGAAAGTATTGCACGTTGTTATGATGATTTGAAGTTAGATGTGTACAGCAGTCAGAAACAAAACTGTTTAGATAATAGTTTCGTGCATGTTAATTGAAAATGGGGAGATAGATTGGCGTAGGAAGCTATTTTTGACCTCTTAACTTACTGTCTAATTGAGTCTCGTTATGGTTGTATTTTTTTTTTTTTTGTTTTTGTTCGTCCTTCGAATTCGAAGATAACCATTACATCTCTGACCGTTTTGGTTTCTGGGAATGAGTAAATGGCTGATCAAGCCAATTTGTGTTCTGAACTCTCTGTGGCACACTTGACAGGACGATGCCACTTGTATTTTCCTGATCAATAGAGGATTTGCTATTTTTCTGAGATTTACGCTGCTCACACTTCTGCACTGCTTCTGCAGTTCTCCTCCTTTCAAGATCTGTAGCTCCAGTATGGATGAGACTCCGCCATGTGGAGCGATCCCTGTGTGAGATCTTCCAGAGACTCATGGTCAATCAGGGCCGTAGAGAGCGATCACGGGCCCTGGGGTAAGAAACAAAGAAACAAAAAAATAAATAAATAAATAACGAGCAACTACATAGAATGACGTTATCAAAGGGTAGAGGTCGAGGTTATTGAGTTTAAAACCATAATACAAATGAAAAAGACAAAATTAATCATGTTTTTCGCGTACAGTACCTTCACTGTAAAACTTCAGCAAGTTTATATGTATTTCATTAAAATTCTGGTATTCTTGTTATTATATACTTATTTTTCTACCTAAGACTGAATAATAAAAAGGAAAAACTACTAGAAAAGAGTAGTTTCATTTTGCTATATTTCAAAGGGAATACACAACCTTCGTTTAATGAGCCAGAAACAAGAACATAACAGTATGCACGCGCACATGGCAGAGCCCAGCAAATTTGAACTCTATGACCTACCGCTGCAGTTATTGATTTGAAAGAAACAGCATCTTCATCTACTTAAAATTGAAATTTTATGTCATATTATGAAAGACTGGTTCTTGTAATAACTTTCCCATTTGTCTTGAATGGAATGGTTTTGCTGTTCTGTCGATCAAACTTACTTCTGCTTCCAGAGTCACGGACCAGAGTTATCATCTGGGTCAATACAGTTTATGTCATATTATGAAAGACTGTGTCTTGTAAGAACTTTCCCATTTGTCTTGAATGGAATGGTTTTGCTGTTCTGTCGATCAAACTTACTTCTGCTTCCAGAGTCACGGACCAGAGTTATCGTCTGGGTCAATACAGTTTATGTCATATTATGAAAGACTGTGTCTTGTAATAACTTTCCCATTTGTCTTGAATGGAATGGTTTTGCTGTTCTGTCGATCAAACTTACTTCTGCTTCCAGAGTCACGGACCAGAGTTATCATCTGGGTCAATACAGTTTGTGGCTGTAGAGACTGACCTTGATATCAAGGTCCAAATGTGTTGTCTTTTTATTTTGTTTTCTTTCACTGCCGTGGCTAGTTTCGGAATATTAACCTGATGAATTAGGAAATTATACTAACGGACATTTTCCAGATTAGGTCTTGATTTTTTAATATTTTCTTTTTTCTTTTTTTGAGGGAAGATAAATTAAACTCATTTTTGTGTGATGTCAGTTCTCGTTCTGACATTAATTTCTGTTATGAATTTCATATGTATAATTTTACGTGAGGATCTATTTTTGGAACATATTATTCCTATTAGCAGGACTAACAACAAAATATATTCGGGCAATTCAGGAGATAGGAAAGGTAAGTACATATTATTACCATTGCTATTACCTGTTAGACACAAGTCCATTGATTGTTTACAGTGATAAGTAATTCAAAATACTCTGTACTCTATTGTTAGACACACATGTCTTTCAGTATGAAGCAGTGCATTAAGGATGAATACCGCACCAGTCCGAAAGTTTTAGGCAATGGAGAAAGAAAAGAACAATGAGTATCTATTAAGTTTTCCAATTATATTGAGTGTTCTTTTTCAAAAACCTCTCACGAGCAGAATTTCACATCGGGCACCACTGGAAACGATTATTCAATATCTTAGAAATTTCAGTATGTAAAAGAATTCAATCAAGCTTACCAAGTGTTTTAAAACTACACATGACATGGATAACCGTCGATTTGAAGAGATCAAAACCTTGTTGCCCAGTCTCAAAACAATTCATTGACACTGTTTGTTAGATCATTCGTTTCGTTCTGCAAAGCATAATCGTATTATCCATTCAGTTTTTTTTTGTTGTTGTTTTGGAGTAAGTATAATCTGGAAACATATATATAGAAAATATTCATGCATTCACAAAAGTTTATCTCAGGAATTAGTATAGCAAACGGTACTACAGTAATTGTTTTAATGCTAAACACATGTAACGTTTCTAAGAAATCTTTTAAATTGCTACGGTTATCTTTCGTTCCGTTGCCTTTAAAAAAAAAAGACAATTAACCAAAGTAAGAGCTTTAAATCACAGTTTTCTTAAAGTCTGCGATCATCGGCATAATCGTCTGGCTCTTATCTCTCCTGAAAAGCCAAGAACTTGTTTTATTTATATTTCCAGTCGTAATCATGTATGCATGTATATATAGATAATTACCGCATGTGCCAATCTCTATTGTTCAAATACCCGAAGAAAGGCCTAGTTTATGAAACCACTTGTACTTCTTAGCCATTTACCATTTTATGAACTCGGAAGAGTTTACAGTAAATCTTGCATTATACCTTCCTTTATTAGATAAGTGTAGACATTGGACTTCCCGGTTCATTTTTGGAAAATCCCGCTATCAACCCCAAGGGTACTCTTCTTACGAGTACCACACTACGATAAAGAGTGTACGACATAAGGATTTGGGTTCAGGATCTGCTAAAAGTTCTTATGGTTTCAAGGGCAGGAAGCAAATCTAAACTTTACACCCGAGCCCATCCGTATTCCTAACATAAATATTAAAATGCCAAGAAGAGGTCTAATGGACATGAAAAGGCAGATTTTAAATCCGGGTAGCTTTAGCTGATCCTTCATTCGAACACGTGGTCCTTATCTTAATATTAGTCATCCACTTTGACAACTACAGTAAATTGTACCCAGGAAGTGGGAGCTAAGTGCGTTTGTCAAGGACACCGATGCAGCCAATCTAAAGTGGCCTATGCGAGTTAACACGCGATTACGAGCTTGGCGCTCAACGAACTGAGCCACGAGAGAGAGAGAGAGAGAGAGAGAGAGAGAGAGAGAGAGAGAGAGAGAGAGAGAACTGTAGTGCTACTAGCAAGATTTTTTTCAAAGAGAATTTCCTAACTTTTGACAGTTCAGGCAACTCGGAGAGAATGTTATGTATTAAACGGTGCAATAGCATCAGCTACAAATACTGGATCCTACCCTGTTCCCCTCCCCCGACACACACACACACACAAACACACACACACACACACACACAACAAGAATATATGCAACTTATGCAGGCAACTAAATTTCATTTGCTAAATTTCATTCATTTCATTCAATATTTTCATTTGCTTACAATAATATCATATTTAAGAGTTGCTCAGTCGTCCTTGAGAGCGGAACCGCACATCTTTACGCTCTAGCAATCTGATGTAATTCAGTTTTAATTCAACTCAGTTTTTAATCCGATCCGTTTTAATTCAATTCAGGACAACCTTTTCTTCATCTGTAACAAATAACAAACTAGGTTTCTTGTATCACTATTTTCTTCTGATTACCAAGATTCCCTAACACTCCCTTTCAATAATTATATATGCTCACAGGGTATATTAGTAAAGATCAACCCATACAACCTCTCTCGTAATTACCCGTGGGTGTTGAAGAGGCGTTTGTTTGGATTGCTGACTAAACTGAACTAAATACGGCTCAATTTTCGACAGGGTGTTTTCTTCTTTATTTCCTCTATGGGGGCATGCGGGTGTAGGGGTGCGGGAGTAAAAGTCTTGAAATGGTAAAACGTTTAACTAAAATTACTTGAATAGTGTGGCACACACTTGCATTCTTTACTATATATGATTACATGCAATCACTCAGGTGTACTAATGGCCCATAAATGACTGCTTCGAGTAAAGATCACGTGCACCAAAGCACATGGAAAACGAATATAAGCTAATCAATACCTTTTCTGAATTAAACGCTGGCGTGAACAAAACCGTTTATTTGGACTAATGACAAAGCAAAACTTAACTTTTCACGGTATTTTTTGTAGGGATTGAAAGTCTTAAAATAAAAGTCTTTGGTTCTGATAACTTGCATAGACTAGTGTCGTTTTCGTTTTCATTTGTTAGCGTAAATGATTCTTAACAAACAGGAAACTGAAAGCTTGAACTGTGAATTTCATCACAGTGAATAAAACGAACTCCTAACTCATAAACCATTGATCGTGTTACACGAATCCAATTCTCACACATAAACGTACGAGATCAGGTAAGATGCGAGGCGGATTTTCTAACCCTTAGGCCACCGGAACGGTTAATCTTTGGTGTTACGCGGGGCTGCATATAAGGGAAGTCTTAAAACTAGGAATGAGCAAGTCATTCGAGTATTGCCAGGTATTCAACTTACTGTTGTATCAGCTATCAATTTTTTTTCTTTTGTGGCAACCCCTTATTGCCGACCGGTCCTAACACAAACCTCTTAATGCTGAGCGCCAAGAAAGGCAGCTGTTAGTACAGTTTTTTTTAAAAAATAAGTCTTTGGTATCACTCGGCCGGGGTTCCAACCCTCGGCCACCCGCATCCGAAGCGTACGTTCTAACCACTTAGGCCACTTGAGCGATATAATCCATACTTAAATACGCTGGGTTGTCTTGATCAGTATTTTCGCCCTACAGTTAACGTTCAAGTAGTTGGATATGCATTTAAGTAGGCTATGTTCTAGCTTGGCCCTTTTTCAAGACCGTGAAAATTTAAGCACACACACACACACACACACACACACACACACACACACACACACACGTTTGCAAGATCTATGCACCCTTACTAGACTTTCTCCTGATAAGCGAGTTAGGGAATTTTTTTTTTCCGTCATGTGACACCGGTACAAGCAAACCCTGTTTAGTCATAGTACACCTTGTACTACTTCCGCTGGTATTTGTAATTGTTCATTCACTGTCCATGGGAAAAATATAAACGACAAAAGTCAGTCTATTGTTCCCTTATTCTCATTTACATTGATCAAGGAATACCACCGAGGACTGATTGTTTCAACTATTGTAGTTGATCAATGGTTTCAGTTCTTCAGCTGGAAAAACAACCAATCAGCAGCTTCCACTCGTGTCAATGTCTCTGTTTCAGATGATTAGATATATTTATACAGCCAGAAAGATAAAGTACAAATGCTGAAAGCATCATTGATGCACAGCGATTAATTATACTTTAAGCAATTGTCCTTACAATGAACCACTAATTTAAGGGAATGATTTATGAACACTTGGGCATATCTATTTACTGGTACAGTTCAAAGGTCGTATATATATATATATATATATATATATATATATATATATATATATATATATATATATATATATATATATATATAGAGAGAGAGAGAGAGAGAGAGAGAGAGAGAGAGAGAGAGAGAGAGAGAACTAGAGTAATACATATTATAATTTTCCTGCTCTTTCTTGTACTGCATCTGGCATGATCATCTCAGTAATATTTTTGAATATTTATTCTTTTGTACCATCTACTGAAATATTTGTATATTAGGCTATTATTGTTCATTCTCTAAGTATATAATTACATTCAATTTTGATATGAGTAAATAAAACGTATCACTTGATCCGACTTAATTTTGTTAATAAATCCATAGAGTACATTTTAAGAGAAGGATTGCATTATGAAATATAGCGATACCTTCTCTGTGCCCTTCTCAGTCAAACTAATGTGGTCTTTTTAACAGTAGCACCTAACCCAGAATAGTATGCATTGAAAGTTGCAATATTGAGAACTGTTTTCATTTGTTTTTTAGAGGCTTCCAGAGGAATGAAATATAACGTGCGTGTTGTAAGATGATATCTTGTTTCTTCGATTTTGATGTCTTTTTGATTAGGATACCGTTGAATAATACGTTCAGAGATCTCATCAACATGAATATATAATGTGACAAAGGAACACCCTGCTTACAGCCACGGCAGATGGAAAACAAAATTGAGGGATGTCCATTGACAATAGCACAAAACTTGACAATATTATAAAAGGTGAGATTCCATTTTACAGATAGAATTAGGAAAATGATAAAAGCAAAACCTTTTATAAAAGATAACCAAGCAGAAGGGTCAAAGTCAGTTAAAAACGATTGATCAAAGATGCTACTTTATTGAGTAACTTTACATAAGATCATACAATTTACGAATCTTTGCCTAATATATCTACCTGATAAAAGTCCTTTCTGATATCTGGCTGCTTACATCTGTTCATACTTCATAATTAAGTTAAACCATGGTTATACTTAATAATGCATATATGAAGATTTTTAATTTATATGATTTTGTTTAATAAAAAGTTTTTTTCTTCAGAAAAATGACCATGTTCCATACTGAAATGGTAAAGGGTATGGATTGTTCACACAAATGCATAATTTTCATTTGTTTATCAAAAGAAAGTTTGAAAACAATCAAGGCAGAACAGCCAGTTAAAAGCGATAAATATAACCTTTATTTATAATATTCTGATATAGCGGTTCTCAAACTTTTTCTCTGCGTGGACCACTTGAACATCGCTTAGGGTCTCGGCGGACCAATAGATGCTCTTTCCTAATGTTGATTTTACCCTTAACTTAACTATTGCAACCTTTCCGCGGACCTCCTGCATGGAGCTCGCGGACCACCAGTTGTCCGTGTGCCACCGTTTGAGAACCTCTGTTCTAATATATTTACGTTTCCTGGTCTATATTATGATCTAACTTGATTTATAAACGTAATGGCACTTAAATATTCCATACGCATAAACGTGAGTATGAATGTAATTCAGATGAATAATCAAACTTAAAAATCCTTTGTCTTCGAAACAGATAAAGCGAATAGGTAATTTAATAGGAAAAATATGAACGTGTATATAGACAAGAAGATGAATAAATCATAGAACCTACACCCTAAAACAGATGAGACAAATATTAAACAACTAACCACGCACAAAGGCGGTCAACACAAAATTCACGGTCAGAGCACAACAGTCATTACATATTTCAAAAGCATAATTAATGACGTGGATGAGTGGGTGGGTAGTAGTGATGTCTACCACCGGGGCATCATGTCGCAGAAATGTAACACCATGTCCCACGCAGTCACATGATCCTGACACCAGGTCGACCAGCCCTAATACCGTTCTGGTGGCCTAGTTGTTAGAGCGTCCGCCTCGGATGCGGGAGGTCGCGGGTTAGAACCCAAGCCGGGTCATACCAAAGACTTATAAAAATGGTACTAACAGCTGCCTGTCTAGGTGCTCAGCATTAAGAGGTTAGTGTTAGGACTGGTCAGCCTGGTGTCAGGATAATTAACTCCTGTGTGAGTCCTTTACTATCGGATAAAATGGTTGTATACCTATCATGTGTTTTCATCACTTGTTACCGTTGACTTCATCCGCCAACAATATTTGCCAGTATTCAGCAATGCCTGTAATGACGTTTGTGAGTCTTTAACACGCCAGCAAAACCCCGATGTTCCTTTTTATGTTTATCAGTTCCACTTTCAATCAAGTATTTATTATTTTCCATTATTGTATCTCCAGTCATGATTTGGTGAAATGTTAAGGTTATTACCGATTATGTTAATTTTTTTTATATGTTCATGCCATTGTTTGTTGCATTCAAAACTTGTTTATCAGATAGAGGTATTGCCCATTCAGATAACATTTTTTCATTTAAAGTAAATATGAGACTTGTATTTGGAATTTACTATATCTTACTCTGCTATTCATTGATCCTTTACATTCCAATAAGAGAAACCACATCCGGTTGCTGTCACATGATGCCGAAATAAGTTGGTACTGCCAAATTTGGTATCGCATTGTGTGTTGTGTCAATTAACAGAGATACCACTCTATAATTCTAAAGTGTCTTTGCGACAAAGTGTTTCAAGGCTTCTGTGTCAAAACTTGCTTTCGACGTATTGTGCATTGACTCGGCGAATTGAAGTGTCCAATTGAATTGCAGGAGAAGAATAAAACGCGATGCTTGTTAGTTTCTTTTAAAGCAGGGGTACATTTTTTATCTTTCACAGATTTTCAGCTATCAGTTATATCATAACGTATAGTACATTTACTGGTTTGGTTTTCTCCCTCTTGTTGTTTGCTTAATTATTTTCCTCTTCCAGTCGTTTTCATAATTCTTCTGTAGCTTCTTTATCTCGTTGTTGCAAACAGGAATTCTTATGATTCTCAGTTTCCTTCTCCATTTCTTTCCAGTTCTCTTCCTCGTGACTTTGGTGTATTTTTATTTTGCAAAATCGGCAAAAACATACACTTTATCGTCGTGCCACACTTACAATTTAATCTTTTCATCTTCAGCGATTTCCAATCTGTAATACTAAGTATTTTCTGTCACTTTAGTGTATTATAACAGACTTCTATTAGGTCTGAAAAAATACGACCACCTGTCAGCACCCCCCTCCCCCCACAAAGACCAGAAATTGATTCTCTGAAAAAGTCACTCGTCTAATCAATTTTTGCATTTAGAACAATACCTTCGTGTTCAAAAGAACAATCGCACCGTGAAACCAGTAGAGATTTGGATGATTTGAACTTTTAAACTGAAATAAAAGGTAAAATGTGTAGCATGAATTGTAAATACATCATAACAAACGTTTCAAATAATATCGCCTCTGATCAATGAATCGATTAGTCTATAGAATATTTATTGCAAATAAGAACCCAGTATTACTAATAGACATCACGTGTCATTCTTTTTCATTGCATTATATCTTGATTTGGAAAATTGGTATTTGGTACAAAACGCTAGTTTAAATTTGAAAGATGGCGTCGAGTTTTTACTAGCCTCATAACTAAGGATAATCGAGGCATTGATGTTGCCATTAGTATCATATCCAAATGGGTGAATGCTTTTCGTGCAAAGATTCAAGAATAATTTATTTGAAATTTAACTTACTGACCAAAACTAACAATTAAATCACTGGCATATGATATATGATATATGGAAGCATACTCATTAAACGTTGTAGGTGGCAACGTGTCCCCCCCCCCATACATGTTTTTTTTTTGGGGGGGGTTGGGGCGTCTTCGTATTTTTTCCTTGTTTTAGTTGCATCGGTCATATATGACGGTGGCACGGCATCATTGGTATACATTTACAAGGTCTTTATGCCAGAATGCTCTGTGTTAAGTGTGGTTGAAATTGGTCCATCGGTTTTTGAGAAGATTAGTTTGGAGTTTCTTGGGGTTTAACGCCACTTTCGAGCACCTTGCAGGCTATGTATATAACGGACAGTATATTTGGTGGAGGATGACTACGGGAAGACCTTCTGAAGATCCACCGACCCACCAGAACTTCTGGCAATTTTGTCGTATATATATAGGTTGGTAGGCCCGAGACTTGAACTCACTCGGTGTGTGTGTGTGTGTGTGTGTGTGTGTGTGTGTGTGTGTGTGAGAGAGAGAGAGAGAGAGAGAGAGAGAGAGAGAGAGTTGGATTTTTAACGTAGCTTTAATAATTTTCCAGTCATATCGTTACGATGTCTGCAGTGTGGCAGTTTATAGCGATGTCTAACACTGAGGCATCATGCCGCAGTCATATAGCATGATGTCCCACCCAGTCACATTATTTTGATACCAAGCTGACCAGTCCTAACACTAACATCTTAATGCTGAGCGCCAAGCGAGGGCAGCTGCTAATACCATTTTTATTAGTCTTTGGTGTTCGAACCCGCGACCTCCCGCATCCGAGGCGGATGCTCTAACCACTTAGGCCACCGGAGCGGTCGAACTCACTCGGACAGAGGAGAGATATGTGAGTGATCTGTAAAGGCGAGCACCTTAGGCCACTCGGCCACTTTGATGAGAAGTTTAAAACAATAACAATAAGTGTTGCCCCTCCCTCTACCTCACCCACATCTATCACCGCTTCCAATTGATCCAACAAAATTCTAAAACATTTGTGTACATAAACATAATCAGTACCTGGTTTGGTCTGATTGGGCAGAGCCTGTTGTAAGTTCAGGAAATTGCATTTAAAATGTACTTAAACACAGATTGCAACATTGATCGTTCATACGAAGGTACGCACAACCCAACTTTCAATATAAGCAACACATTTACACTTATCTATACGTGTAGCGTGCTGCTGTGTCGAGTCCGATGAGATTAGTGACGTCAAATACGGTCATTAAGATAATGGGTTTTCCCTATCATCTCTGCTAAGAGGCACATAAACAACATTACCTGCTTGTAAAGTTGACTCAATCGAAATACACATTCGTTTATTGTATAAACTGAATATTAAGCCCTATGCTTCGTGCAGAGTAACACGTGTTATTACTACCAGCTGAACCGTTTATTAATTACAAATAGTCTGAATGCACTTGTACCCATAATTACCTATGTCTCTCGTTAGTTAAATTTAAACACATTTTATTGTCATAATAAAGAAGAAATTCAATTTAAGTTATGTACAGCGTACAGCCCTCCCCTTCTCCCAACACACACACACACACACACACACACACACACACACATATATATATATATATATATATATATATATATATATATATATATATATATATATAAACACACAAATCTATCTACACACTTTAGATATTTAAAGGATTCGTGTGCATGCCTATGAATTAAAAGAAAACCTCCTGATTTCCTTAATGAAATCTTGAACTGCTTGTAACACTTTTCAAATTAGGTCGTGAAATAATAGAGAAGACCAATGAAATAACAAGTCAGTTGTTGAAGGCAACAGTAGTTGATTATTGATTAAGATTTAGGAATAAATAGTCGTTGAAGGCAAAAGTAGGTGATTAAGATTTAGGAATAGGATCCTGCCAATCTGATTAAAATCAGATCTCCACTATCCTACATGAAGATCTGATAGCAACCGCTTAGGGGGCATGTTCTGGTAACCTATGTTATTACCATAATCGATAAGTTTACCAACTAATCAGATGAAGTCTTATATCTTCGCGTTTGGAGACTGAGCAGTGTGGATGAAGAGCATGAACGTGTACCGAACGATTTGATTCACTTTTGGATTTTTGAAAGCTGCATTTCCCATTGCTTAATTAAGAGGTCACCATAACACGACCCTTAAGCGGTCGTCGTCAGATCTTCACGCAGGGCAGCGGAGATCTTATTTTAATCAGATTGAGGATCCTGCTGATTTTTCATTATGGCTCCACTCAACAATATAAAGAGACACTCCCCACGATTGCGTAATGACGGCTGGATTACATAGTTAATAAAAATAGGTCATTATCTAAAGAACTAGAATTATTTGACATTCTTGCCTAGCCCATATTATATTTCCTTTTAGTATTATTTTTTGTATGTCTTGCCTAGACATAATAATTATTCCTTTCAGTATCATTATTTACAAGTTTTGCATAGGTCATATAATATTTCCTTTCAATATTTGTGGAGAGCCCCTGTGGCTCGGTTGGTAGAGCGTCGGACTCGTATTCAAAGAGTTGTAGGTTCTATACCCGTCCTGACCAACCTGGGTCGGCTTCATGAGGGTATCCTTTGAAAATGCAATTTGTTCCCATTTTCTATGCGTGATGTAGCTAATAATGTTTCAGAAGTGCCATTAAGGACAATAACAACTTCACCATGTATATAGTATTGGGGCGGTTTACAAATTTCATAACTTATAATTCAACTGAATTCACGAATTGATGCAGGAAGTCTTACGTTTTCAGGAAGGTTGTTCCACATGGGGTCCAATTTATGGGCGATAGGGGTAGGAGGTAGCCAGAATGGGGGGGGGGATTAAGCCAAAATTAAAGGGATATATGCGTTGCATATATTTAATTTATATTGTTTGCTTGACCGTTGTCAGAGATTTTTTGATAGAGCTTTTGCCTACCTGACTAAGGTCATGTTTTTAAGATGTTAACGAGGTTAGAATATTCTGGAAGTGAACCCGTTGACACATTGGTTAAATGTTCCATTAGTTATTCGGGAAATCTGTTGTGTCGCAGGTCAAGTGAAATACGTATATAAAGGTTTTGGTGAATAATTATTCATTCCTGTTTAATATCAGTCTTTGGGAATTCTATGATGAGAGTTTATAGTTATGTTTAGATATAATTTGAGAGGAATCATTTATTTAAATTATTCGTTGGAATTACAAAGTGCTCATTGTTTTTTTTTTGTTTTTTTGTTGTTTTTTTTTGACAATATCACTACTTTGGGATTATTGAGAACTCCTTCAAAGACATTCTAGATTATATCATTGTGATACATCAGGACATTTTAGACTGGAAATCATTCGGAACATTCAATACTTACGGATTTATGATAAAACAGTTATAATTATTTGGGATTTAATTCATAATGACTGTCTTTTCAATGCTCATTTTTATATTCTAAAAAAAATTATTTATTGATTGATTTTATTTGACAAAACAAGTTAATTAATGTAACAGTAGATCAGATCTACTTGCCCGACTAACGGGAGAAACTCAAATTCAGTTTTGGTAAGAAAGCTCAATCTCGGGCAAGTCCAAAATATTGAGAGAGGAATACAATATACGAGAATTTTTTTAAGTCAGTGGTTTGGGTCAAACACTAGCTCTGTGCTATCTATTTTTCCAACAGTTTCTTTCATCTAATGTATGTGTCATTTCCATTTTGTAGTCAAGTACCGTCTCGCATTTTCTAGCGTAGACGTGATAGTGTGAATATTTATAATTTACAGCAATGTTTGACATATAAGGAATACATATTTATATTAGAACTTATCAGTTATACTTAATCGTAATATTTGTTCGTATCCCGGATTCACCGACTTCACCGGGATTCCAACGTTAGATTCGGGCAGTTTGCCAGATTGCCGACTTTAAATAATAGCTTTTCAAAACTTGTTTTGATTCGCGCCACCTATTTATAGTGAGTAGGTGTTCATTGTTAATAATACAACTTGCGAGATTACTTTGGCAGGAGTGCTTGGAAATAAAAAGCATTCATCCCTAACAAACCACTTGGAGGATGTTACTGATGTTACGAAAATGTTACACCCACCAGAGTTTTTTTTTTGTTATCTTTTGTTTGCATGATAATTACAGAAGATACAAATTTTTTCAAACATATCCGGGACATCTTGAAAATAGTCGTCAAAAAGAAAAACAAAAAAGAATCCCATACTTGCATTCTAAATGTGGTCGTATAAATTACATACTTTTGTCTAAATACTTCGTGGTTTGTTTGCCATAATGCCCTAAGTAATCCTATTAGTTTATATAAGTGATGTCCATTTTCCACTACTAATGAAACTTGCACCTTAATGTTCATGGCACCGTGTAAAGTTATTTATCATATATTTCATAGTTATAGAAATAAATCAGCGAGAGTAAGATGATATCGCCACAGTGGCGATGCACCTTCCTTGAAAAAAACACATTGGCGGTATCACTTTTGGAACTATTTTCTTTTTCCAATTTAGGAAATATATCTGCCCTTATTTATGTTATTTAAACCCGTATTTCCATATTAAGGCCTATTTTTCATTCTTCTTTCTCACCTCGTCTATATACATATATATATATATATATATATATATATATATATATATATATATATATATATATATATATATATATATATATATACCAGACACCAGGATGAACATAACTTAAAATATGTCAACTGTATACCCTCTAGACCCTTGTGTACATCTATGCTTGAAAACGACCTTCAAACAGTAAAATGTTCACTTCAAGTGTTAACTTTCATATAATCAGCATTCTGCATGAATCATGGAAACTGTCAGTGTCTGAACTAACAAGTATATAACATGTGAAGATGCATGACTTGTTGCTGTGTCACCTATACAGTAATATATATATATATATATATATATATATATATATATATATATATATATATATATATATATATATATATATATATATATTCCACGACAAACATACACATTGTTTAGAAGAAAGAAAAACCCCAAAACAAAAAACAAAAAAAAAAACCCAAACAAACTCATGATTAAATATTGTAATACAATTTTTAAATATCAATTTTTAACTCGCATCACAATCTTATTTGAAAACTATTGATAAATGGGGCGTTGATTAGTACTGATTTCAAACCGAAATTAAATAACAAGCGAAAAATGGATGCAGCGTCTGCTACCGAACTAGACAGCAAGCATTCCAAGGAAGCACAAAAATTAACGTATAATGTAGAAATAAACCAAATGAAGAAGTAAAAATCCTTTATAGTAAGCTCACCGCATTAAAATATGTGGTATAAAGAAGGTATGCTCTAAAATCAGTTAGACATAACTGCTGTGACACAGCACCCCAAAAGTATCAATTCGCGCACAAAATATGTTAACAAAATTTTGAAACATGTCTTCATTTTCGTACGAATACAGTCATTAATTTCACAAAATACAAAATTTAAGTACATGATATGTGCAAGATAAATTTGCAAAACGTCCCAGTCGCTAAATTATTGAAAACCACAGCTGTTGATCGCAATGGCACAAAATGGCGAAAACCCATGCAAATTGACGGTTTTACCTTTTAAAATGTATAATAAAAAGAAAATCTACGTTTTTGAGTAGATATACTGAAATATTTCACGCGTAAAGTGCAAACTTTTTGTATTGTCATGAATCTTTCCACTTCACGATTGAACTATTTCATTATATATACTATAAACAAATGTAAATTTCGATGTCAAAGAGCATTTAAGGGATGGAAATCTAGTAGTAGTAGTAGTAGTAGTAGTAGTAGTAGTAGTAGCAGTATTAATAATAATAATAATAAGCACAACAGTGGTTTTGTTGGGCTTACACTTTACAAACATTTGGTTACACCAAGCGTTTACAGTTTCAAGATCAGTGTTCAAAACTCATACAACTGTATCAACATCTTTGAGAAATATGCAATACCTTCACAATTCTAAGTATATCATCAGCAATCATATATCTGTCTATATATATATATATATATATATATATATATATATATATATATATATATATATATATATATATATATATATATATATATATATATATATTCTTGAAATAACTTAAATTGCAATTGATATGGATTTATTCAACATACGGCTTTCTCTAAACTGAAAAGGTTGCTTTCAAACCATTCCAAAAAGTGCATGGTTAATTCCATACGTTTTTAACTTGTTTATGACATCCCAAGGCTAGTCCGGTCTAATGCCTTGTAATATATGATAGAAGACCATGCAAATGTTATTATTATTATTATTATTATTATTATTATTATTATTATTATTTAGAGTTGGGTCAATTTGATGATGATTAACTATGGGCTTCTGAGTGGCTGAATGACCAGTCCTGAATGGTTCTTGTCAAACAGAGCGGTTTGATAAAGATAATTATATTGAAATGAATCCTTTCCAAAAATTTCCCTCCACAACTGAAAATAGATATTGGTCTATAACTGGCAGAATTGCTCCCTTTTTAAAAGCAGGAGTAACGACAGCAATTTCACAATTCTAAGAAAATAGCAAGCATAATGTCTTACAAATCGCAGAAGGCGTGTGTTTAGGTATTTGATGACTAATTCATACTTGCTTTGTAAGAAGGATATTTGGGATAACTGTCAAGATTATTGTACTGGGATAGTAATAAACTGAATAATTCGGTTCGTTCTGCTTTGGAATGTTGGCATTCGAGCTCCATAGTCATTTACAGTTAATACTGATGCTGATAAGTCATTGAGACAACTTTAGTTTTGCCCACCCACCCCACCCCCCACCCCCACCCCCCGGGGTGGCACCTTGTACCTCACTGTCGATTTTGAAAACGAAAAGCTTCTCGCGGGGGTGGGGGTGTAGCCTTTTCGTAATCGGAATAGTAGTTTGTTTTACATCCATGAGAGAGAGAGAGAGAGAGAGAGAGAGAGAGAGAGAGAGAGAGAGAGAGATGATCAATTAAGAAGCATTTGTTTAATATATAATTGTTTTTGTTTCCAGTCAGTGTGTCAGCATTCATACGAGGGGCTTTTAGTATGAAGGTTCAACGATCATGAGTAACATTTAATTACCACAAGGACAAAGAACAATAAAGTGTCTCATTGTGAGTTAGATACACAATACACGTATAAATATGAACTCAGACTAATTCCAAAGAGGCGGAAATGTTTTTGATTCGCCGTTACAGATTTGGTCAAGGAAAAAGGCGATTCTACAAAATATGTTGTTTTTTTTTCAATAGCAAGTACAAGGCGTTATGGGAAACATTTAATATTAGACCCACCTTTCATTTTCAGAAAAGCAGTTGCACTTTTACGATGTTCTAAACAGTTTGCAAATTATGTTTTAAATGAAATATCAAGTGTGCAGAAGATGAGCATCATTTTGTACGTACATCTACTTCTTATACCAATTTAAGACGGAAATATCTCGACGAGATGGATTATATCAACCCTTCAGTAGATCGATCTACAAACTTAATGTCCACTCAGAAAATAAATCTTATTACCACCGTTTCGAAATGTTTGCATTTTGCTTTTAGATAAGAGATGAGCTGTTATAAAGGTATCAACATCAACACTAAACAAATGTATTTTACTATACTGTTTATAGCCCACCGTGTATCATGCTCTATTTATTATGTCACGTATTATGGGCCGGGAGGCATAAGGTACTGAATAAACTTTCTGTTATTTTTTATATGAAGATATCAGACCAGTTACAAAGGATGAATTGTTTTCCGCATTTTCAGATATGATATAATAATCCAGTGACATAATCAGATAAATGGCTTTTAATAGTAACGGGATGCGGAAATATTCTAGAAACAATTGCTCCCATTGGGTAATGTCTGTTAGTCATTGGAAGAGTATATCTTTCAGTTGTCAGTTTATCTGCCTCTATTGTACCGTACTTACCAGCATAAAAGGCTGAAAAGCTAACATGAAACACTACCTCCTCCCTCTGTATTTGCATATTTCTACACAATTTGTTATCTAAGACTTTAACGAGATGGTGCAGCATGTAACATGTACACGAGTTGTTGTGATGTTTTATTATAGTCTGCTGTGGCAAATACGAAACGTAGACGTCTACCACTTCAACAATGGCAGAGACTGTTTAAGCCGATGATTAGAGCTTTACTGTGTGATTATACAGAAACATTTTAAATATCTGAACTGTAGAATCAGTAAAAATGCTCTTTAATCTCCCAAGAGCCCAACCGTCTGTCCCCGAGGCAAGGCCCATGCCATTTGAAAGTTCTTCGTAAGGTTCCATGAACCTTGTTCTGGATGACACACGTGATATTGAAAATCAAGAGCAGGAATATATTTATACTCGACTCAGTCTGTAGGATCTGCCAGTAATATCCAGCCATCTTCATACACCCACATCTTACTCATGTCCATTAAATAGGGTCAAAGTTACTTAAAAATCTTTGTTACGGTCTTGGTAATAGTCTTTCTGCAAGGTCACAAGCCCCACTCCCTCACTCAAAGTTCCATGTTTCTCATGGCGAAATGTGTGAAAAGATCGTGCATGTCTTTTAAAATTCGTTTCCTTGAAACTTGGCACATCACTCATATGTTGTCTAGCAAACACATTAATTTGCGAACGTTTCCGTATATCAAGTGTTTTTTCTGCAGCATTTTTAACACAATCCATTGTTTCAACTTACATGTAGTTTTGGTTCATTTTACACAATGTGCATTACATTTCTAAGTAGGAGTGCACCAAGTACAGTCCAATTTGTACACCAAATAGTAATGTTCATGTATGTATGTATGAATGTATGTGTAGGCCAATCGCTCCCTCTCTCTCTCATATATATATATATATATATATATATATATATATATATATATATGTGGTATATATATATATATAATACAAATAATATTATCATACAGGTTAGAGAATTTTAATTCGTACTCTACGGAGATTCGAACCCTAGGTCCGCGAGTAAACGGCACCCATCGCCTTGCCTGCACACACCAGCCCATATCCCGTCACGACTAAGCACGTATCACCAAAAAATGATGGCACTGAATCGGTGTTATATGAACTCGTGTGTAGAAGACACTCGCATGACGGCCTAGTAATTAATTCTCATATATATACACAGTCGTTCCAGATTCCAATGAAAGAAATCAAGGTATATAGGATTTTTTATTACAAAGAATTATAAATATATACCAAACAGAACAGAAAGTGCTATCCCTGGATTCTATAGAAGAATGCGTGATAATAGTAGGCAGAATTAATAATTTAATACAAACAATATTATCATACAGGTTGGAGAATTTTAATTCGTACTCTACGGAGATTATTATATATATTGCTTTCGATTGGCATTCGAAGGAAATCCGCCACGAAACCACCCACCTTCCAATCCTTGATTAGATCTCCTATTCTTTTTCAATGCACAAATTAGTCTTGCCTGAAGATGGCAATGGTCGAATTAGCTTTGCTATCAGTTGTTTTTTATTATTTTGTTTTTGTCAGATTAATTTTACCTTGTTTATTTTCCTCAATTATTTTAATTTTTCTAAAATAAAGATGACAATCATCTATTACGAAATGTGTTTTCCGTTTTCTTGTTAGCTATCTATTCCAATTATATACAATTCACTGGTTAGCATGCTAACTAAAGTGGCACAGATGTTCAGTATTATACCTTAACCAA
The DNA here is from genome assembly GCA_016617855.1 of Megalonaias nervosa. NCBI lineage: Eukaryota > Metazoa > Mollusca > Bivalvia > Unionida > Unionidae > Megalonaias > Megalonaias nervosa. The sequence continues at coordinate 13,049 of JAECUM010014904.1, read as the reverse complement.
ACATTATCAACTAACGACTATTCCGCATTTAGTGGAGTTTCACTCGCCTCGTTTTCACAACAAATGAAAGAAGAAACAGTAATCAAGTTTGCATGCATAAAAGGTTATTCACACCGGCAGAAAGTACAGTACATTGAGTCATTTTCTCAAAGGTTCCGAAGTCATTTACATACGAAAGAATTAAAACAGAATTTAACAAAGAAAATAAAAGAAAGGAAAGCTTGGTGTGTGGCGTAAATAGCCTTCAGTCACCTTAATAGGTAGATATATTGCCTACCTTCAACCACCTTTATACATATTGCCAAACTTCAATCACCTTTATACAGGTTGCCTTACCTTCAGTCACCTTTAAGCATATTGTGTTCCTTTTATCGCATTAATGCAGGTTGTCTTACGTTCAATCACCACAACCAGCATAAATGACGCATTACCTTCAGTCGCCGCAATACATGTTGACTTACCGTCAATAACCACAAGACAGGTTACCTTACGGTAATCACCACTTTACAGATTACATTATCTTCAGTCGCTACAATAACCATAAATAATGCCTTACCTTCAATCACCACATTTGGCATGAATGTTGCCTTATCCTTAGTCACCACATTTGGCGTGAATGTTGTCTTATTCTTAGTCACCACATTTGGCATGAATGTTGTCTTATTCTTAGTCACCACATTTGGCATGAATGTTGGCTTACCTTCAATCACCACATCTGGCATAAATGTTGCCCTACCCTCAGTCACTCATACTGGCATAAATATTGCCTTATCTTCAATCACCACAGTAAGCTTACATGTTACCTTGACACGCATGTTGCTTTATTTTCTTATTACATTCACTTTCAGTTTCCGATCCGTAATTACACTGGTATCGTATCCATTATCTGACAGAATTCTTTATTTTGTTTGTTTGTTGTTTTTTTTTTTTTTTTTTTTTTTTTTTTTTTTTTTTTTCATGAAAGTCGCCACAATTTTTCGAAACGTGTAAGAAAACAATGTGTAAGGTTACCTTCGTTTCGTTGGAACTAGAGTAGGCTCATTTTTGGTAAAATTGCTGCACATGCACAGGCGACAGAGGCGACACTAATAAAAAAATCAAATTTATAGGTAATAAAGTGTATATTAAGAGAATTCCGAATTTTTTAATATAGATTTAAACTTATTTCAAAGTTGTAGACTGCTAGGATACTTAAAGCTTGACCTTCAGCGTTAGTCTCGTATTCAAATATTATTCCAGAATTACTGAGAAGGGTTTGTAGAAATGGCTTTTTGCGGACTTGAAAATGGGGAATAGGCTAGACATGTCCTATTTTTAACAGTCAAGTAATTCAGGCAGACTTACCCTGGTGTGAATTCCGGGATGATGTTACTGTTGAGGTCTTGCTTGTATTCTACGTATTTGATCCCATTCGGGTTTGTTTTGTGTGCCTTCCTTGGGATACATGAACTTGGCACCGTATATATTGAATTGTGCTGATTTGCCGTTAAATCATACATACATACATATATACATACATACATACATACATACATACATACATACATACATGCATGCATGCATGTATACATACATACATACATACATACATATATACATTGAAACAAATTGTAACTGTAGTCATTGAATATGTTAAGTAAAGAAAAAGATTTCCCAACAAATTTATTACAAAATGCACAAAAAGAAACATGACACGTGATTTTTGGGGTTTGTTCCTTGTTTCTTAAGTAATGAACTGCAAAACATGTCTGCAAATCAGAATTCACACTAATATGAAACAACGACAACAGATTGATAAAATCTTGGCTTGATTAGACAATGTTTCCGAAAAGTGTATTTAGAAAATATTTTTTTCGGTGGAAACAGAGGTGATGAATTTGATATTTATGAACCAAAATTTACTTTTAGATATGACATGTAAATTTGCAGATAATTTCTAAATTATGCATTTACAAACGGAGTCTTACTGAACCAGGGCTCACAAACAGATACTAAAATCATTTCCTACGTTGTTCTCTTCAAGTATTTATTTGTAAAAGTTAACTAAATAGATACAAGCATTTTACTGGTCCAGGGTTTTATATGCAGCAAGATACATTTAAATATTCTAGCACTATTTAAGTAATAGTTTTCATTGTGCATTTTACAAGAAAAAAGTGTTAAAATGACTTATTGTCATTTTCCACTTGTGTAGATCCACCGGAATGACCTCTCCGTTTGGCATTTCACTGAAATGTTTAGAAGGGCCTGGTCTAATTGCAAATAGGCCTTGTGTTCATGCATATCGATTTTCACGGTCTGACTGCAGTCAAACAATGTTACCAAAATAGGTATTGCATCGCGATTGCATGGTCTGACTCTGCAGCAGAACTACTTTATCACAATAGGCATTATGTGCGTGCATCTCGATTGCATGGTGTTACTCCGCAGTCGTACTATGTTACCAAAATAGGCATTACGTGCGTGCATCTCGATTGCATGGCGTGACTCCGCAGTCTTAATATTTTTCAGATTGCCTTGGTCGAGCCTTACAAATACTGAAACAATCTGACATCGAAATATCCCTCCTAAAACTTGTGTTTGTATGTATTGGACGTTTACCAGATTTTTCCTTTACATGGACCAATCTTTGAGAATTTTGGACATTTGATATTTAAATACATGGAAAATATGGAGAATTCAAAGATAGAAATATTCTTTCAAACAGTGCCTTTATTTTCTATCCACTGAACTTTCATCATAAACTTTATCGTACGTCCCAGACACCAATCTTTCATGTAGTTTTTATGGCACAACCTGCACAAGGTGGCAGAACTCTAAGATCCAAATATTTCCAGGAAATGTTCATTCACCATTCCCTTACATTGACCAGAATTTTGCCCAGGGCAGGCCAGCCCGGGTCTGCTGCTGCGGTGAGTCCTTGGGAAAGGCGTTTAGCTTCCATTTCCTTGGCATGGAATAGCCATTAATGTGTGAATAGTTCCCGTGAACCAACAAAAAAGAACCCAAACAAAAGAAAAGACACCATCCCAAACAAACAGACAAAACAACAATACCGCAATACTTTTCTCTTCTAGAAAATATTCTGCTCTTTACTTGTTGTTTAATCACATACAAAAAAGTTTGAGTTATTCCAAATAGGAATTCTCTTTGAAAACACCACACGCTATCCATTGAACTACACATAGCTTTTCTCCGTCCCAGAGTTCAATCTATTACTTAGTTTTGGTTTCAGCACACGCGAAATCTTAAATATTCTTAGATCGGATCCATTCGCTATCCATTTACTTTTGTAAGAATAGTTTCAGTCCCAAAGTGCTATTTTATATAATTTGGTTTAGCAAGTACAAAGCCTGGAAGACTCGACTATTTCTTTTCTTGACACACTTCATTCTCTATCCATTAATCTTTTCTTAAGTGAATTATCGTAATTCCACACGTTATGCTTTTACGTTGTGGCAACGGTCATTTTACGGTGCCCATAACATTATCTAGGGTGATACTGTCCTAAAACGGTGCAGACATTTTGCAAACAAAACGCGACCACAATGTTCCAGGTATGATGGATGCGTGGACTTCTCGTATGAGTCAGTATTATTTTAAAACTTTCTTTAAATTGCATGCAATTTCTAGCACCATCCTCCACTAATTAGCAATTTCGAGTGTTCTTTTAAAGGTACCAATATTAAATTCCAATATTGAATCGTATTTTATTGTATTTCCGTCAAATTGTGTACTCAGCAATGACTTTCCAGCAATAACTAAACTGAACATTCATTTCTGAGTCGGGCTGAATGATAAATTCCACAAACTATTTTGCATACCTTGTAGTTAACAAAGCTTCCGATAGGGTGATTTTCAACTACACGATTAGGTCATCTCCCGCTCGGAACATGATTTCCTACTTTTTCATCTGTTTGCGTCGCTGTTTTATCAACGTCTGGGAAAATCCAGACTCTGAAATGCACACAAATGCATGCAAATTTCATTTCCTTGCAGACATGTATCAACATATTGCATATCTCATTTGCAATCATCTCTGAAGCGCGAGTACACGCACTCGGTTTGACACCTCGTCATAATAATTGCCCGAAGATGGTGATATCTTTTGATTTTTTGTAGCTAGACTTAAACTCAAAGAGGCAGGCACTATTTACAGTCCTTCATAAGCATCAGTTCCTTCTTGAACATGTGGAGATCTATCCAAGACACTGCTTTCAGATCTGCAATAGCTTCCAAAAAGGAATGCGGAAGGATTAATTCAACCGATTCTCAAGGTAAATAGCTTTCATTTGCTTCACTTACTCCGTGAAAATTTCTAAACGACCTCCAATGACTCTGAAAAGAACCGGATGCAGAAAATTATATAGACAGGGAAACTAATCAACCGTTGGGGTGCTGGCCTTCGGTTTGAGCATTGCAACGTATCCGTTCTAATACCAATACCTTGTTCCGTTTTGACATTTATGATCGGATACCGATCTATTTTCAAGTGTCGCCTTTTTATACCTCCCTGATTTCATAGGGGTGGGGGTGGGGGTCTGGTTAAACTTATTTCTTCTTTTTCCATCGTTTGTTAGCTTTCTTCATTGTTCCTGGGCCGTACAAGAACTTGTTCACAAATGTCTCCTTATACTGGAATTGTCCGAAGTCATTCTGTACCAGTGCCTCAGTTTGTGGCACCATTCAGTGGTAATCGTGAAAGAATTCTCAAACGTGACAAGTTTGTACGGTGGCTATCTAGTTTCAACGATGACCAAGGTAGCTGGGGATGAAATACTGAACAATAAATATAACAAATACCCACAAATTTGATTCAAAGGTGACAACACTAAATTAAGCATGTTAAAAAATTTAATCAATGTGAGATAAATGCGAATAAACAACCAAATCAATGCAAACAGATAGTACTGTACAAATCAATGCAAATAGATAGTACTGTACAAATCAATGCAAATAGATAATATTGTACAAATCAATGCAAATAGGCAGTACTGTACAAATCAATGCAAACAGATAGTACTGTACAAATCAATGCAAACAGATAGTACTGTACAAATCAATTCAGATAGGTAGTACTGTACAAATCAATCTAAACGGATAGTACTGCACAAATCAATGCAAATAGTACTGTACAAATCAATGCAAACAGATATTACTGTGCAAATATATGCAAATAGATAGTATTGTACAAATTAATGCAAATAGATGGTACAGTACACATCAATGCAAACATATAGTACTGTACAAATTAATTCAAATAGAATGCAAACAGATAGTATTGTACAAAATCATTCAAATAGACAGTACTGTACACATCAATGCAAATAGATCGTACTGTACAAATCAATGCAAACAGACAGTACTATGCAAATCAATGTAATTAGATTGTACTGTACAAATCAATGCAAATAGATCCTACTGTATAAATCAATGTAAATAGATCGTACTGTACAAATCAATGCAAACAGATAGTACTTTACAAATCGATGCAAATATACAGTACTGTACAAATCAATGCAAATAGTACTGTACAAATTGATGCAAATATATGGTACTGTACAAATCAATACAAATAGATCGTACTGTACAAATCAATGCAAATAGATCGTACTGTACAGATCAATACAAATAGATCGTACTGTACAAATCAATGCAAGTAGATAGCTACATTACAGTGGACTCGCTGCGTATTAAGCAATATCTATATTGCCAATACAATAGATAACACAAATTACAGACTTTCCATTTTGTTGCAGAGAGTAGTTTATGTTGTTGGGCATCTGAATATATCAGGTGAACTAAAAAAACAGTATTAATAACAATCTTTTTTACTGAAACGAAGGCTGTTTACTTTCCAGTGGCTAATACAACTTCGAAATGTATATGAAAAAGGTCAAAGAGGAAGTGACTGCAAATGGTGACAACCGAGAAAGTAATTGATGTTGAATGTTTGAAATACAACTCAAACGTTAAAATCACACCGAATACACGGCATACAGAACACAGTGCAATGCTAAATTGTTAGGATCCGGTAGCGATAGACGTATAGCAACAACTGAATCTGATACTGATTGCGGGTCTTAAGATCCAACCAAATACTGTATACTACACATATCTATCAGAGATATTTCAAGTGTATTACACTGGTCATCTCTATTACTTCTCGGTAATTTCAAAGCATCATCTGGTATAAAAACGTACACATTTTTTCGTGCGTGCATTAAGATCGCCGGTAGCAAACTTGGATACCGAGTTTTTATCGAATCAATCTTTTTACACAAAAGGGAAATCCCGTATTCTTCTGGATCACTATATGTTGACGATACTTACGGTGAGACATATTCATATATAAGAATGATATCCATACTTCTTTATTCAGAGGCAAATAGGAAATGTAATACTATACAATCTTTGAAATATTTAAAGATTCTTTTCACAACCCTGCTTTCTACATTTTTTTTTTCGAACAAAGACACTCCCCAAGAGTTTTATCCTTTTCCTCGCTTTCTTCTCACTGTACTAAAAGTTAGCATAACCCGAAAGAAAATCCTCAAAATCACTTTCATGTTCCCCACACGTTTCACAAAAACCTAAAATACCAAATTTGTTACAAAAGCTCACAAATTGCCCATTCTCTTTATACTTGGACAGCTCTTTAATATTCCGGCTTGAAAGCTACATATCAGATGATTTATTGAATTTTAAATAATTTTGTCTTGTCCAGCCTTGACCGCTATCCTGGACATGTATACTTTGTGTAAACAAAGAATCGCCCACATTATAATCAGCTGAGTCGTCTTCGTGGATTTTCTCCTGCCACTGACTGAGTATAAGTCCTCGGTTGTGAGCCTTGCACTGGGGGATGTCGGGTTGCAATTTGGGTCACTTCATCCGTGCTCCGGTGGCATATGTGCTATTTCACAAAGCTTATTATATCGCATAACTCCAAATTCACCTTCACGTTTGTGTTCAGTCATGCAGTCATATAACATTTTTTTTTTTTTCTCATCTCGGACACGCTTGGTAAGATCCTCTGTTATGCGATACCCACTATTACGTCGTAGTTTTTTATTTTTTCCGGGCTGAAGCAAGTACATGTTCTTTGTCTTTGTACTGGCTGAACTTAACACTAATAGGGCATTCACGCACATTACGCTCACCATGGCCGATATCAAAAGTATCAAGTCGGTGTGCTCTCTCAATCGGTACCTCATTTGCATTTTGGATATTAAGATGTCCTGAAGGAAAATTCTCACCTTATCCTCTAACATTTCTCATGTCTCTCTGTTACTGCCCTCAAATCCATAAATTAGCAAATTTTCATGTCTAATTTGAGCTTCAATCTTATTAAGCTTATTCTCATGGTTTAATACTCTTTTCTTCAGCTTTCATTTTTATCTCGCAAATTTCATGTTTTATTCCCTAATTCGTTATTCAATTTGTGTACTTCGGGGCTAAGATCGGAGTAGTTTTTGTTTAAGGCACTTAGCTCTTGATGAATAGGTTGCAAAGCCTTCCCGATTTCTATTGCAGGCACATCTGTAGATTGTAAAGCAGATCTACTGAGATGGACATCCCCTGAATTAGTAACTGATAATCTGGCCTGCTTTTCTTTACCCTGTACGTCGCCCATCCCGGTCCTGGGTTTAATTCAACTGATCCGCTACTGACCAGCAACACACGTAACACCAGCAAAAGTTTCAAAGTCCCACTTATTGTTCCTCTCTTCAGCTGCAAAAACTCTAATCATCGTTTCCTCCTCGATGGTTGAGTGCAGAGTCCTATTCGTATTCTCCATACTTCAACGTTAACTCCAATATTTTGAATAAGATTCTTCATAAAAAACCAAACACTGCTTAGCTTTCAATCGCTAGATGGTGCTCCCCTTAAAACCAGTTTGTAATTTCCAACCGTGTACAACGAAAGGTCATCAAAGTCGCACACAGTCTTGGACCTTTTTAGAAATGAAAGCAAGCAAACAGTTGTTGAGAGAAAAATATTGATCCCCATCAGTGAAGAGTATAATGGAAGCAAATATAGAACAGTGTTTCGAATGCCATGTGATACGGAAAGAGCATAGAAAGGAACCAACAAACCAAATAAAATATCAAACATATCATGCAATATAGCAGTAGCAGCTTAGAAGGACTGTACTCGGATGGGTATTTCATTTGTAATTGAGAAAAAAACAAGGTACACGGAAGTTAAATTATGCTGAACGGTTTTGCAAATGTCGCATAAAGGTTTTGTCTTTATAGAAACCATACGTGCCATATTTAATGGCAGATCGGCACCATTTGTACAAATTTTAAAGCCCTTTGTGCCCGGGTGCTTTCTTTCATATCATATGTGGTTAATGTTTGTTCAGCAGATTTTTAGAAATTATTTCAAGGTTTCTTTGTTTTTAATAACAGCTGCCATAGTTGATGGTGGATCGGCATCATTTGTGTCAAAGTGAAGGCCCCTCATGTTAGAAAGCTGACTATCAAAGCGCTCCAAGGTAGTCAAATTCTTGTCAGAGTTTCTGAGAGAAAGTCGTTTAAATTCTGTATTTGGAACAATGGCGGTTATATTTGTAGCATATCAGCATCATTGTTACAAATTCAGAACCCTTCGTGCCAGGACGCGCTCTGCTAAGTCTGGTCTAAAGTGGTCCAGTGGATTTTGAGAAGTTAATAGCAAGTGTTGACTGTTTGACTTGGTGTCTTAAGTCGCATTAAAACATGGAGCCAACGCGGCTTCCAAAATGTTGACGGATGCACGACACACGATGGATGACGCAGTACAGATGCACAGAAATACTATCAGATCATTTGACCTTACTGTCAGGTGAGCAGCAAATGCAGAGGTAGACCAAAACGAAAATGAAACTCTTTCAACATCTAGCCAGAAGATTGATCATGAATGTATCGAACCTGATAGAAAGGAGACAACTCTAGAAGACACTGTCGAAATAACTGTTAATATTGTTTTAAAAACAACGAAAACAAAAAAGGAACAAAAAAAAAATAAACGACCCCCCCCCAAAAAAAAATTAAAAACAGGTGAGGTAAGACCGAGAACTGTCGAGAGACCTCAGATATAGCAACAGTACCTGTGGAGTAAACATTTAAATTGAATTCAGAGATGGATAACGAAATAGTAGGATTAAATTATGAACCATATCATCCGTGTACTTAGTGAAACAATTTCTTATTAAATTTAATTATTTTGACGAATAGTAGTACTAGATACGGATTATGCAGTGAAGACCATTTTAAAGTGAGATTATTAAACCGACACTACTTTGAAAGCTCATACGCATTTAGGTGTGTATGGTCCTTGAACCTTTCTTGTGCATGAAAGGACAAACGCACATATCCAAATAATATTTGTCCCTAGGGCCATTCTTACCCAGAGGGGCCTACCCATGAGGCTCAGACTTCAGATTTAAGATCAGAAAAAAAGAAGCGTGGGAATACGTGTTTTACAAAAACAGGATTCTAGTTTCAATGAATGTGCTACGTGATCATTTATTCATATCGTGAAGCCCTGGAAATTCCGAAGTTTCTAAAACTTAAACTTCTAGCTAGAAAATAGCATGCAGTTCATAGCTTACCAATGGCTACTTATTTCAGCACTTTTAAAATTCGGTATTTTTTTTCTCCATCAAATTCCATTCAAATTATTCTGTTAATAAAGCTAATATCTCGTGAAAAAGGGAGGAATGTGGGTTTTCCACCAGTCTACCAAGGAAGCCCCGCTGTCTCAAGGGGATTCACAATAGATAAGAGTTTTCTAAAAAAAAAGTTTTATATAACAAATCCTAAAAAACAGTTCTTCAAAATTAGCTCAGGAGTAGTAATAGGGAACGACATGGGGTCACATAGGGGCTAATATTAAATTTGGTCGTTTGCACTATGGGGTTAAAATTTATAGGTTCACGTAGACTTCTATGTTAAATTTGGTCGTTTGCACTATGGGGTGTAATGGGACGTTAACATGAGGAATTTAACATAGGGAATGAATAGGGTCAATGGGAATTGACGTCACGGTACTGGAAACTGGCAACAATGTTGCAAGTGGCTGACCTCAATCGGGCGGAACACTGGCAACAATGTGACAAGGGGCTGACCTGAATACGCGCTACTCTAGGAAGGGACAAATACAACAGAGATATACATAGACAGAGACATAAACAAACAAATACATCAATATGTCAAGAGAGAATAGATATCTTTTCGAGGCAATGGAGTGGCCCTGAGAAGGGCCTTTGTTTTTGTGTTAACACCATTCAGTTAACATAGAGGGCATCGCACGGATCTTCTTCTCTTCCTCAAACTTCGTCTGACTTCGGGACCGTAGATTAAGACTCTCTTCAGGCAACCAGCAAAGGAGTTAGTGTTTATAGTGACACTACTTCACATTCACACAAAACAAACACTCATCAGTGTAGGGAGAAGGGTTTGTTCAGGGACACACACACACACACACACACACACACACACACACACACACACACACACACACACACACACACACTCCAAACGTTATGTGTTAGCTTAGAATGTAACAGAAGGAGATGAAATCTCACAAAATATCTATCCATTACACCACAAAAATATTATCCACTACACCCACTATACCATCCATTATATCATACTCACTATCCAAAATGCCTTGTGTCAGCTTAAAATGTAAGAGAAGGAGATGAAATCTCACAAAATAGATTATCTCTTACACTACCAAAAATACTATGTGGAAAAACGCTAGCATCTAATTATAGTCACCACTGGTAGGAAATTCCTTTGGAAAGGCCTAGTATTTATTTTTAGCTACAACTTGTGGGAAATTCCTATGGAAAACCACACTATCTATTTATAATCTCATCTTTTAGGAAAGTCCTATGAACTAACCTAGTATCTATTTATAGCTACAACCTGTGGAGAAACCCAAGTCTATATTTATAGTCTCAAAATTTCCAGCTTCAATGACTTCACTGTACTGGACACTAGGGGAATAATGGCAACAGTGTTGCAAGTGGCTGACCTTAATACGCGTTACTGTAGGTAGGTAGGTGAAATGAATTTGATAGGGATAAAGGGAGTTTTATAGGGACAAACAAAGACCAGTACATATACATACACACGTACACGCACGCACACAAACACAAACAAAAATACCCACACACACAAACAAACATACGCGCACGCACACAACCGCAAATACACACGTACGCGCACGCACACAAACACAAATAAACACAAACACAAACAAACACACACACAAACGTACGCGCGCACATACACACAAACAAAAATACACACACACACAAACGTACGCGCGCACATACACACAAACAAAAATACACACACACAATCATACGCGCACACACAAACACAAACAAAAAAGCAAAAACATACACACAAACGTACGCACGCACACATACACACAAACAAAAATAAGCACACACGTACGCGCACGCACACAAACACAAACAAATGCACACACATACGCGTACGCGCACGCAAACAAACACACAAAGACCAATACACAGACAACCAAATTCCAAACGTTATGTGCTAGCTTAGAAATGTAAACGAAGAAGATGAAATCTCACAAAATATCTATCCATTACACCACAAAAATAATATCGATTACACCCACTATACCATCCATTATATCATACTCATAATCCAAAATGCCTTGTGTTAGCTTAAAATGTAAGAAAAGGAGATGAAATCTCACAAAATAGACTATCTCTTGCACTACCAAAAATACTATGTGGAAAAACGCTAGTATCTATTACAGTCACCTCTGGTAGAAAATACCTTTGGAAAAACCTAGTATTTATTTTTAGCTACAACTTGTGGGAAATTCTATGGAAAACCCCACTATCTAATTTTAATAATCTCATCTTGTAGGAAAGTCCTATGAACTAACCTAGTATCTATTTATAGCTACAACCTCTGAGAAATTCCTATGAAAAAACGCACTGTCTATTTATATAATCTCATCTTGTAGACAAGTTTACGTTTGCTTTGATGGCATGTTTTTGTATACCATAAAAACAAACGTAAATGTCGTGATATTTTTAAAAGTAGGAATAACATAGTCTCTCTCTCTCTCTCTCTCTCTCTCTCTCTCTCTCTCTCTCTCTCTCCATCATAATAAGTTTGATTGAAATCCTAATGGTAGCTGTTCCTGTTTTAGGGAACCTCTCCAAAAAATGTGATCAGTAGTTACCATAATTATGTGAACTGTTCCGTTTGTCGTGTAATTTGTTCAAAAACGTGCACCCTAAAAATTGTAGAGCGATTTCTTTCCGTAAGTAAATTGTTGAAACCTATAAAATCTTGAATTGACTTGAACTTGTACACATCACGTATCCTATCTAGCACTGCCATATGTCACCGGAAAAAATTCTAACATTAGATCTACCGTTTTTTCAGAAAGAAAACAAACACACGGCTTTTTCAACAATAACGCGAGTTTCACTGCACTCGATGACCCTGCCTATGGTAAACTCTCATTCTAAAACCAAAACATGGGTTCAGAAAATGTAACAATATTTTTCCTGTTTTTTTCTCTCCGTTGCTTAAGAGCGCAGTAGAACCAGACTTTGTTTTGGTGATGTCCGTAGTTTTGACGGAAACTTCGCCACATTGTTTGCAACGTGTGCTGCCAAACATGACATCCCCTAAATTGGGATATCCAACAAATGTTATGGTTAGGGCTGTACCGAATAGGTGATTATCACTATTCGGCCGAATACGAATAATTGGACCAACTATTCGGCCGAATACGAAAACGAATAGTGTACAAAATAGGTCTACCGACAACATTCAAAATTTGACAAAGAATGAGACTGCTGACACTGCGATACCGCGGTCCAGGCAGTAGGCAACGCCTGGCTGCAACCACAGCATATATTATGTTAATGAGAGAGTTACTTCTGTCCACTCGCTGTAGCAGCCGCATATGCAGAAACAGATGTCACGTGACCACTATTCGTATTCGGTCCGACCGCTACTATTCGGCCGAATACCGAATAGCTATTTTTGGCC
>JAECUM010014903.1:0-22902 GCA_016617855.1 Megalonaias nervosa | reverse complement strand
AAAAAAAAACTAAAAAAAAAAATTAACTTTATATGAGAAGAATCACCAGAGATATTTCATATACGATGCAAGAGCAAGCTAATTTCAAGGTGAACATTTCACTTTATTATCAGAGAAGACGATATCGTGGTAAAAGATCCTGATGAAATGACAATGTGCACCGATTCCAGTCAAACACACCATGATTGTTGTATAATTTTAAAGAAGGTCATTCATTCAGTAATGTTCGGCTAATCAATGTGCAAGACGTGCTACTGATGATGCCAATGACGATGTGTAAGTCCCTCATATCAACCAGTCATAACCATTTTTGCTAATATGCATTGCATTGCTCGCAGGGTGTTTTGTCGAATATCTATTAGCCTTAAGTGTTCTCGACATTATAGGAAACCAGCTAAATGAGACACAAGCAAATACATAAATCCTCAAATTTTACATCGTCAAATATGAACTGTCCTCTCCTCAGACTGTTTGTCCACGAGGATTGGACTTACCTTGCTGAAAAACTATCGACTTTAAACCGTTTGTCCATAAGGAATGCTAAACCTTGCTGAGCAAATATCACCCACAGACCATTTATCCACTAGATTGTTAATTTATTGCTGCGAACATATTATTACACTAATAAGATTTGAAGAAATATTGAATGTGTGTCTCTCAAAATTATATATATATATATATATATATATACAAGATGACACTCCAAGCATAATGTTGGTTTTGTTTTCAAGTATGCTATTCTCCTTGAGATAAGGGCACATTTAACAATCACTTGTTTGGCGACAGGGTGTCATCCTTGAGAAGATATTCAACAGGGTAAATAACCATTGATTAGGAATAGGTGTCATTCATACAGAACCGTTTCTAATAACTTTATGGTAGCATTGATCAGTTTCGTAAAATATTGCATTCCAAATTTCTTATGAAAACGAATTCTTTGAATATTGTCATGAACAAGTGTTTAGTAATTTGAGATATGACTAATTATGTGCACGAAGTTGATTGTAGCCTGTGTTGGAGAACTTGGCATGAAATACCGAATGAAGGTGAAGCAAAATGACCGATGCATACGTGAAATTAGAATAATGTATGACAGTGAGTGTGATTAATAAAAAGTTGTTTATGGTATCAGAGCATTTAAGATCACTGCAACCGTCAGCGAAAGTTGTCTCGCGGTCCTTATAAACAGTGAAGTATCGGCCAATAGGCGGCTTAATGCAGGTACGACATTGTTTGTATTTCTCTGTTGTGAGGTGCAGTAAGACTGAAGGCGTTTTACAATATTTTACCATGAATCATCTTCACACGAATTTGAAAGGTTGTATCTTATTTAAGATCTTATAACAATACATTGATGTCGGTAAGAAGCTGGCTGGCACAATTGTCAGTCTTATAGTTTGCGTTTCTGATTACACTAGTTCCACGAAGTCTTGACAATTAATATTTACCTTAGCTGACCCATCATCAAAGTAATTACGTATATATTCTTCGAAAATGTGTTACCAAACCGTTTCAAAGAAAATAGGACACTCCTAACTATACTATTGAGGACCCATTTTCTAAAGAAAACGTCAAACTTTCTACCTTTCAGATCATAAACCTATGAAAATGAGATTACTTTAGAAATGTGTTATCAGTTAAAACGTGCTACCGTCATATTCATTGCTTCTTGACTAGGATATGAGTGTCACACTTCTGTACTTCGCCTCTATGAGAATCTAGCCCATCAATCATCCAGCTAAGTAATATTCATTGTTTCTTTCTATGTGAAAGGTAATTGTCAGTCACACAAAAGTATAAATTAGCTTCTGCAAAAGAGAGGATTTAATTTAAACAAATATTATTTAGAGCAAGAAAAATTCAGTTATCTTAAATATAATTAGAATAAAATGCATAATTATTATTTTTTGAGGCAAAGTAGTTTGGTGTAAACATAAATATGATTTATTTTAAGCAAAATATAATTTAGCCTAATCAAGTTATTCATTCTATAAAAATACAGTTTATTTAAAATTTAATTCATATTAGTTTGAACTAAAATACAGGGAAGCATAAACAGGCATTCATAATGTAAATTCATATACCACGCCATGTGCATACTTAACAGTTATCGGCAAATTAGTTGCTTCATTCGCTAGAATATCTTATTTCCTTGCATATCATTGTCTGAACGTAAGTAATAAAGGTTCTCTCGGAAACGAAATACGAAAAAGCACGAGCCACCAGAAAAGTCTAAGATATTTAAAATAACATTACAATGACAACAAATTCATGACATTGGTTATGCCTAAGCCTTAGCTACTGCAGATAACGGACAATGTCATGGGGATTTATAGATCAGACACAATAAGGTTTAAGAGAGCGAGATGCGCATATGGAACAAGAAAGTTATATTGGATTAACACAATCTCGGTAGTTGAATGCGAACGAATCCTGGATTCTGACAGCATAATACGAACTGTTTAAACGCACATGAACTGCAAGGAGGTACACAACACTTTAAGGAACAAAGCCGAGTTTCCATTTAGATGACACAGTGATTAAACCACTTAAAAATTGTAATTCATACTGAACAATATCGCGAAATTTAAAGAATATTTTACCTATGCGAGGTAATTAACTTTGAATACATTGAAATTGTGGGGATGCGCTCTGTAAAAGGACTTCAGATAACCAGTCCTACTGACTGGGCATGGAATAAATTAAATTAAACTGAATGGACTCAATAGGGTAGAACAGTTTAACTTTAACTGAACAGGTACAGTTTGCGCCGAATATCTGTAGATGTATGCGACAATATAGAGGCAGTCGTAAATGCGTTGAGGCTAGTCTAAAAGGCACGAAGCAAGGGCCCACATCACTTCAAAAATTTATCAAGTATAGAGAGTCCATTGGTTCCACACTACACCCAGAAAAAAAATACAAGTATACAGTTTTATTTTCATTATCAGCAGTGCATAAAGGTTATGCGAACGGAAGCATATTATTTCTTTCTATGCCGCATTTTCATACGAGAGCCAGTACGGCATGTTTGTGTTTTCTTTTTCCAGCGAAGACTAAACCATTGCCGCACAGGAGCGGCCGAGAAAGTCTATACAGTCTTATTACTGTCCGCAAATGGAGAATGAAAATGAAACGTGTTTCAGAAAGACAATTTGCTAACCTCAGTGCTGTCAATTGTTAAAATGCCTGTCGTTACCTTGTGAATAGTTGGTTTAACGTCTGTTGATAGACTTTCGATAGGTAAAGTTCCTACATGGTTTGCAAAGAAAGCGGACATCAGGGCGTGTTGGAAAACGAAGAAAGTTTCTGCACATGTTTAGCGTTAGAATTTATATGATGGATGGGTACCTGAAGATCACAGATGTTGCTCGCATGGATGGGTAATGTATTGGCCTATGAAAATACATAACTTTAAGACGGAACAATGCTGAAATGTTCACAGAATTATCTTGTAAAAGCAAACACAAAATAATCATTAAAACGCCATACCGGTATGTATAACTGAATTATATCTGAAGCCATGCCTATCATTGCACATAAATATGTATGCCAATGATAGGGGATACTATAGCGAAAATGAAAAACCCAGTCAAAAAGGTCGTGGAACACTTTGGCGATAAGGGGAATTTAACATGGGGAATTTTAACATGGGTGGGACTTTAGAGCGACAAGGGATTAGGACTGTTTAGCGACAATAGGAATGAACAGGTGGGTGACGTCACGGTACTGGACACTGGCAACAATGTTGCAAGTGGCTGACCTCAATCGGGCACAACACTGGCAACAATGTTGCAAGAGGCAGACCTGAATACGCGGCTACCTAGGTAGAGACGAATACAATAGAGACATAGACATAGAAACATGGTTAGAGACATAGACATATACAACACAACCATAGATTGATGAACATCAATCTATCATACCTAAAATATACAATGGACTAAAAAAAAATTAGGCAAGAAAGAGTAAATCTTTTCGAGATCTATGAGTGGCCCTGAAAAGGGCCTTTGGGTTCTTCTTCTATTTTCTCCATTTCTTCCACCAGCTTTTCACTTTCTCTATGATTCCTTTCTTTTTCTTCTCCTTCTCTGGCATCCAGTCAGGATGTCCCATGGATCTAAATTTTTATTGCACTTTCATCCAGTTTTGATTCAGTCTCTCAAACTCTTGTTTTTTGTTTTCCTTCTCCATTTTCTCTTTTGTCCAGGTCTCTTTGATCTCCTTTACCTCTTCTTCCATCACTTTTCTCATCATGTCTTCAGCTTTCTTTAATTTCTCTAACCCCCACTGGACGAAAGACCACTCGGTGAAATTTGCTATGTCTTGCAAAAAGCACCTCACTTGGATGACATTATCAAGGACCTCCTTCAATGTCCCCACTCTCACATATTTAGGATGGATGAAGCCTCTTAATTGTTTTACTTCCATTTCTATCATGCCTTGCACTAGATCCCTGGTTACTTTGAGGCTGGTGACTTGACTGGTCACAAAGTCTTTGGTAACTGAATACCTCCATTCCTTTTCAAGCCTTTCCACCATTAAGGCTGCATCAACCATCTAATACCAACTGTCTTTCAATTCGTTGAACAAATTCATTTTTCAAGGTGTTGACTAGTCAAGGCTGGGTAGCAAGACTGACGACTGCTCCGCATTATATACCTCAAGCACGGACGTGAAGGAAAACACCCCTTACACTCACTTCATATATTATATACTATCCACACAGAAGGGAAGAGAAGAAAAAACACACCATACTATCAAAGACCCCAATATCTACTATCCACACAAACATACACGAACGCATAAAACACACCTTATATACTATCCACACAGAAGGGAAGAGAAGAAAAAACACACCATATCTACTATTAAAAACCCCAATATCTATATCCACACAAACGTACGCGAACGGACGAAACACACCTTCTATACTATCCACACTGAAGGGAAGAGAAGAAAAAAACACACCATATCTACTATCAAAAACCCCAATATCTACTATCCACATAAACGTACGAGAACGCATAAAACACGCGCACACAGACACACACACACATATCAGTAAAGGAGTGAGTGTTTATAGTTGCACTACTCTACATTCACACAAACTGGCACCTTGAATAGTCTCTTTTCTAGAGATCTGGTTAGCCTAAGAAGGGCTGTTTTTCTTTGAACTCCAATTGCACCTGTCTAATGGTGGCATCTCCCAGGTCTGACACCACACACGCATCGTCGGCTCCAGTTCTGTTCCCAATTGATGTGTGTGGCTGGTAACGCAGGGGGGGGGGTTGACTGGCTTCACTCTCCCAGTCTTCACTTTGAGGGATAGTGAAGACTTGTTCCCTCTGTCTTCTACGCCAGACCAGTGGATGAGGTCTCCTTATCTCCTCCTCCCAATTTTCAATTTGGGGGACCACATGACCTTGTACTGGTGGCAGAGGCTGTGGTGCTGAAACTGGTTGTCGTGCTGGTACTGGTTGTCGAGGCGTCCTCACCTCAGGCTTGACCTCACATAGAGTTCTCAGTATGAGGTGAGGAAAGATCATCTCTATTCTTTTCCCCTTCTTCTTTCTTCTTTTTTTCCTCTTCCTCCTCTTCAAGCACGGCAGATTCTGCTATGGCCTCCATGGCCAGCTCATCTAAAATGCGCCTGGCATACTCCAGGTGCATTTGGAGTTCCAACAATTTGGCAATTTTATTGCTAATTTTGTTACTGTTGACGAATCAACAAAGGGTAGCCAGACTAAGATCGCTTCGCTTTATATCCCTGGAACACGGACGTGACGGAAAACATCCCCTGACACCAAAACTCACAATGTCCATATCATCACCAAAAAAAACATGGAACGCGCAGATGTTAAAGAAACATTCACGTTGATATTTTTACTTACAAACACAGACATACACTATCGGACAAGACAGAGAAACGAAGTGCTTATAGACACTTCTATTTTTTTTAGCATACAACACACAAATGTGTTTGGAATTTGAATTAGTATGTCTTTTCTAGAGTGTTGGGGTAGCCCTGTATAGGGCTGTTGTGTTGACGGGGAGTGATGGCAATCTTTTATTGTCTCAGATTGCGTCCCCGTCTGGCGGAATGAATTCCTACATGATACGGTCTGTTTCTTCGGAACAAGACGGAGAAATCTTTCGTGTCTACTCGGCAGTCAACAAAGCCTCTGTCTGGCTCCTGCTGTTGTTGCTGCTGCTGTTGTTGCTGTTCTAGTGCTGCTTCTGAAGTCTGTACTTCTCAGTCCACTCTTCTTGTTCTCTCCTGATTTCTTCTCTGAAGATTACCTCTATCATGGTCTTCGGTCACTTTCAACATCCTGACATTCTCTATCTCTTCAGGCTTCCGTATCAGGTTTTGCCTGACACGATGTAAATTCACATAAGCTTCGTTCATTCTGGGTAGTCTTGAAGGTATCTTCGTAAGTTGACGAGTCAACAATGGATGGCCAGACTGGAGACTACCCCACTTTATATGGTTCAAACACGGACGAGATAGAAAACATCCCTACTGGGTTTTTGTTGGATCGGAACGCTATGATAGCTAATGTCATGGTGCGGGATAGAGAAAAAAGTCAAAGAGCATTTATAATGATAGAAGTTTTTTGAAAACAAACGACAGACACACTTTGTTTCTCAAAACACAACATTTTTTATTCAAACAATCAACAAACAACTAATAATTAACAATAATATCAAACAAACAAACATTTTAACAAGGTTGACAACGTTGTGAAATCAAGATAGATTTACACTGATGGAAGTCATGAGGCCATTGATGTACACTACGTTTCCTAGCTAGAGACAAAAGATAGCCATAAAGGTCACAAAACCATCGATCTACTTTCTCATCGTTTCTAGAAGAGTTATGATCAATATAAGTCACTGAATGTTCTAAAGGATATCCAAGACTGCGTTGATGAAGAAAATACATACAATATTGTCCACACACCATGGAATCTGTTCCTTGTAATTTTACATTATTGAATCGTATCGTTTGGGCATTTCGTCTCATAAAGTAGATGATATCGTCTATCAAAGGTGGTAATCCATACGAATCAAAATACTCTACAGAATCATCGTTAGGGATGTAGACGGCTACCCAGTGGGTTCCTGGGAGACGACTATAGTCCGTGTTGATGACAAAAGCTTGATGGTCTTGAGGTTTCCGATGAGGTAGTTCATCTTTAGCGCACACGACAGGATTCCAAGAAGCAGTGTACGAACGGTTGTTCACAAGATAATAAAATTCCCAGGTATCCATTTTTTGTTTTGTTTTGGGTTTTTTCACAGGTAATGATAAGTCATCAATTCAATTCTGACTTTTTGCTTGAAAATCTCTGACAAGTAACCATTTCTTTGTTTCGTCTCCGCATTCTGGGCTAAGAGAGCTTCGATGCGATAGATCTCTAGAGTAGTCAATAGAGGGAAGGAATGATCACGCAAGTCTTTATACCACTGATCCAACACTGCTTCTTATGAGACGAGACCCCAAGAGTCGTCTAGATACTTGTCCAATTTTACTTCCTCACTCATCATCAGACAGTTATCGTGCTGAATTTGACTGGGATGATCGTTTTGACATCCATAGCAATCTTTCTTGGTAAATTCCACAATTTTATCAGCCTGGTGTTTAGCAAAACAGGACACTAAATGTTGTTCTTGTTCTAGCCATCTGGACGTGACCACTACGTCCTCTTTGTCTTTGTCTTGGGGTTCTGTCTCCACGGTACCCTCCCATTCCATTTCCAAAGATTCTTTACCTTTCAAAGAGGGATAAGAGTCTTCCATATAGTTTCTAATAGTCTAGAATGACTTCTCTGAAACTGTTGATTTCTATGGCATTCTAGAATTCGGCATCCAGGGCGAGAGCTTCTGCAAACTGAAATGCACACGCAGTTGACCGGATTTTATAGGGTGGAAATGTCCCTCGTCGCTGCCTTGGTCTGGAGTGAATTCAAAGCCCCACAAAGTGTAACCTCCTTCATAATCATCGTACGTAATGCCGTGACTGGTGTTGGTTCCTAGCTGTCCGGCAGCCTCGTACAGGGACAAGTAAAATCTCAAGTAATTTTTCTGGGCAAAGTTAGGTTCGAAGGGTTTGGTACACAAGGTCTTGCCATCGCGATTGACTTCGATCTTGAACATTGCTCACGATACCAACGATTATACATTTGGGTAACTGTCCTTGGAACAGATGATCTTCGATCTTGGATCGAAGTCCAGCAACAATGGTGAAAGTTTTCACTTCTACACGTCGTATCGGATACCTGGCGATCGTTCTGCTCAATATGTGACTGAAGTTGTTTTCCGCTTTAGGTAACACTTCTACGTGGCGCACGTAAAGTATGGCTTCCTGGATGATGGTTTTGTACTCGTTGGCATGAGCCATCAAATGGAAAGCTGCGATTCAATATGTGACGGATATCCACTCCGTTTAGCAAATACTTGTCTTGCAACCACATGTCCAAATGCAAACGATCCATCAGTTCTAAACTACTTCTTTGCAGGATTTCTTTTGAAGGTCGTTAAAGCCCACATTTTGAGGATCGTCATCTGCTGGGAGTATTTTGTCCCAGATCTCCTTTTATAGTAATGTTGACAGTGTCGAAATGCAACTTACTGACGGGCAAATAGTGAGGATGAACAAATTCGCGGTGAACGTGATAGGTGTTTCCACCTTAGCGTTCGTGGTAGGATCCACTTTGAAAGGAATGACACGCAGTAACGGTACGGAGGTGTGTGCCACCACGTTGTACTCCACCACATCGTAGTACACAGAGATCAGATTCAGTCCTTGGTTCATTTCTACAGGGAATCGAAAATATTTCCCAAAATCCAAGTTGCCGGTAATGGCTGGTATTTTGTTTTTAATCTTGATCAACTTAGGATCTCCACCCAAAATGTCATACAATTCAGAACAAAATGTAATGGCGAATACTTTGTCCTCCTGAATGCGATCTGTAGGCGACGAGCTATTTTGCGGTACTTGAGGGTGCCACTTTTTCTGGCTTCTCCACAGCTTTGCCAAACTGTGCATTGAACCTGTCAGCAATCGCGTTCACCAAATGTTAACCACTAAAATAATAGCCTGGGGGATTTTTCAATCGATAAGTGGACCGTTTAGTTTTGGGGTCCTGTATTTTCATAGAATCGCCTACAGTGACGCGTTCATCCACGTTTTGTTGCACTTGTTCGTCAACAACTTCCGCCGTAAAAGCGTTTTGATTTTCAATGATGTTTTTGATTTGTGTAGGGTGAACCATTTCCACCAAAGTCACTTTCCAATGGGCTTAGTGATCCAATTGAATGGCCTGAGGTAATTTGGCCGTGAAAGAGCACAAGGTGTTATTGGGAAACACCTCCATGGAACTGTCACTGGGTAACGTTAAGCAAAGTTGGTTATTCATAATTTCAGAGTTCTAGTGTCCGAGGGGTTGCTGGAGATCAAACGAGTGTCTAAAAGAGTTTTGCTGTGATTGTTATGGTGACTGTTGGAAGGGTGACTGACGTCGGACGCAAGGCTCCCGTTGTTACCGTTAGAGGAGTATTTCAGGGACGGATTGGGAAGAAGGTAACAGATGCAGCTGCTCTGTAAAATGGTCCACAATTGTTTGTCTTCTTGTTGCAAACTCAAATTAGCAATGGCAGCACCGATGACACAATATGCCACAACAATTTGGCAGAAAAAGACGATTTGCATTTTAGGGACACGTTCTCCACGCCACACTCACAACGGTTGCTTTTGTAAATCTTGCACAGAAGAACTGGGGAGGGAGTGGTCACTGCAGTGGTAGCGGTTGAGGCTGTGTTGCAGGGCATGATGGTCACTTCTTTTTATAGTCGATGACTTGCGAAGCGTCGATCCAAGAGTCAAAACTCGGCGGATATCTTTTCCAACGTACTTTGACTTCTTTGACACGTCGTTTTCCCTCTTTACGAGTTCTTTGAAGGAGAATGCTTTCGATGTCGTACAATTCGTCTTCATTTTGGTCACACGTTGTAACTTGGGCAAGTTAAACGTTCCTTTTCACACTTCCCCGTTCATGTCTTCCAGCTTTATAGACGGGAGGATGACAGCCACGCACTCGATCAGTGACACGAAACAATTCGGTGGTCCAGTTGGGTAAGTAACCTTTTTCGAAAGTGCATTTGGGTTTGCCAATGCGCACCCAATCCCCTACTGCCTTCTAGGCGGTTTGAATGAGTTGTTTTCTCATGGGTGAAGAAGCTTTGGACAGGACGGACAACACTTCCCAGTACTTGGCTAAACGAGGAGGCAGTCCTTTCCTTTTCTTTCCTTTGGGGGTAGAAGAAGAATTTCTTTTGGGGAGTGACATCTTTGTTTGCTCCGTGACGCGCGCGCGCACACACACACACACACACACACACACACACACAAAATACACTGATGTCAATGACTTGGCACACGCCGTTTTATCTTCTTTTTTTTTAGACTATCGCCTCGTCAAAAAGGTGACGACTTTTCTCCCCCAAAACTGCGGAATACTCCTCCATTTAAGTGGCTTCTCCTTTTCTTTAGACTACTGTCTTTTCAGAGTGTGACGTCGATGCTTGGATAAGCGTTTTTTGGGATGACGTGTCTGTCCTTTTCTTTCTCCTTTTCCATTCTGCACAGAAGAACGACGATGGTAACGGTGTGCACTTCTTTGAGGAGACATCTTTGTGCGTTCAGGACCACAAAAACACTGATCCCCATCGTTTACCTCAGGACTTTTCTATACTGGAATGCGTCGCCACTGATTGTTTTATTGTTATATTATCTTGATGACAGGCATCACTCGACATTGAGGAGTTCGTAACGGACTAAATCTGGACAGTTCTTGCTTGGACAAATCCAGTAAACTCTGTAACAAGCAAGATCTCTCTTGGACTTTGATTTTGGGGACAGGTACTTTGTGAGCAGCGGCCACTGCCGCTAAAGAGGATGCGGGTGTCACCACTGGAGGAGAAGTTCCTGGAGACGCGGGTTTCCAATTTTTCATCAAATTAGGAAAAACACGTGTCAAATTGGATTTGGCTGGAATCACCAGCAACGGAGAAGCGGAAGAAACTGAGGCTACTGGAGACGCGGTCACCGATGCGGCAGGTCATGGTTTGCGAATGTAAGGTTTCGTCCTGGCGGCAGTACCTCCCTTGCGGGTAGAAGCTGTTTTATGTGGGCTATTCTTTTTCTTTTTCTCAGGCCGTGACCTGGTCTTGACACCGTTGCTCTTTTTCTTCTGGGTACGTCGGGAAGTTTCTTTTTTCTTGGGGAGGACTTTGGGAGCATTTTAAGAGAGAGCGAATGATGACACCTCCTAGCGAACCGCTACCTCCAGGTTTCAAAATAATTTGCTTTTTGGTTTGAGTATCGATGCGAGGATCGGCCAGTTGCGTCAAGGCTTCTTTGTTTCTCTCAAAAAGGCATTTGTTTTGATGTGGAATGTGAATGATGCCTTGCAGTAATTGACGTGCTGTTACTGTAAACTATCCTAAGACTTCTTTGAGACTAGCTTCTTAGACACGAGCACGTATTTGTGGAGTTTTTCCGCCGTACAAGGCACGAATCAATTTGACAGGAAGATGAGACTGAAGGGACATCATGTTGACGCTGTGTGAGACATATCCAAAGTGACCGTTGTTTTTATAGTCATTTTTTGGTTGTTGTTAAGTTGACGACGGGGATGTGTACACGACAGGCTCTCCGTCTTGGCACCAGTGGTGAAACAGATAGCAAATAATCGGGGGGTGGGGGTGGGTGGGTTTTAAATCCACAAGTAAATAGGCGTGTGGGGTTTGAGTGGCATGGTCGTTCGCATGGGTTAGCCAAGACTACATAATGAGCATTGAGACTGATGGTGCGATGGGGCATACTTTGTTGAAACAAATTTTGGGTGATGTAAATGACATTGACATTACGATGATGCCCTTTGCGCGTAAACCACAGTTTAATTTCTTCTTCGTCTTATCCTAACATGTCGTCGAAGATGACCAGATGTGTTTGACTAGGGTCATACACGATCCCGTCGTCTTCGCCAAGAATGCCTTCCACAAACATGATGGAATCGCCTTAACTTTCTCGCAGAAGGCTGTGCGCCGATTGCCACTCTTTGTAATACCACACGATCCGTTGAGGTGGACGATCGATCAAATGATGTTTATGTTCGATCAAAAGTTTGACAAATTCGGTTTTGCCTGAACCGCTAGGTCCGGCAAGTAACATGTTAAAGGGATGGCAAAGATTCAAGCCATCCAAACTGGCACGATCTAAGTCTTCGTCGATGACTTTGAAAGTGAAGTAAGAGGGAGCAGAGACAGCAGATGTAGCCATAGTAGTGTAACGAATGTTACTTTTGACACGAAGACAGACAAGACAAGAGTTTTTATACTTTTTTCAGGACACGTTTATTGCAATTTTTAAAAGTGAACA
This sequence comes from Megalonaias nervosa, assembly GCA_016617855.1. Classification (NCBI taxonomy): domain Eukaryota; kingdom Metazoa; phylum Mollusca; class Bivalvia; order Unionida; family Unionidae; genus Megalonaias; species Megalonaias nervosa. The sequence goes on along the minus strand of JAECUM010014903.1, from coordinate 10,454 downwards.
ACGCGAAAGACAAAAATACATAAAAGTCAAATTGTTAAGTACATGAATTAAAGATATATAAACGATCATAGTGGATTATAAACAAGTCTCTGTACAACATTTTTGGTGATCAAGGTGTGGTGTCCTTGGGACTGTGTGTAATGTTCTTAGAGTCTCTACACTCCTTGGCACAGTCACAAAGGAGTCCTCCCGGAATGGCCTTTCGGGGATGTCGACGACGGTCCTGTCCTTAAGAGGGTGGTTTTCCTCGTTGACGGGTTGTTCTTCTTCTGGTACTGTCACTAACACAGGTTTAAAAGTTACCTTTTTCACTGAACGTTTAAATTTAGGATTACAAATCTTGGGCATAGTGTGCCACTTCCTTCGTCCAAGCCTTGAAACCCAAACACTTCCAGTCACGTACATCTTTCCAGTGAGGGTGTAAGTCACAAGCTACACACACATCGTCGTACACATCTTCAGTGCCTAAAAGTTGACGAATCTTGTTTTCCCGCAGAGGTCGAGAAGTATCAAGATGAAAGCTCAAAGCTTTTAAGAGAATGAGTCTCTCGTGTACATTAAAAGGAACAACTTTCATTCTTTTTGGGTGGTGTGTACTGTTCGTAAAGAGTCCACAAGGAATCAGTCGGTAAAGGAAATCCCAGAAAGTAAATCATTAAGACACACCACACGTCGACCCCAATTCAATGGACACAATTCTCGTAAAATGCAATGGTAATCCTCCACTGTTTGAATACTGTCATTGATTTCCTTCCATGGAAGCTGTTGTATCACGAATAATAAAGGTCGTGGCATGGTAGCTAGTTTTTATACCTCTTTTTGTCGGAGGCAATAAGTGTACTTTCTGCAGAGATGATCGTACTCCAGTGGCGAATCTAAAATTGTTTAGTCACTAACTTGCTCATCACACACCGTTCAGACGTTTCCTCTTGAACTAAGTTTACATTGTGTAAAATAATTTGGTAACCCTCTAACTCTTCTTCTGGAATTCGTTGCAGTAAGTCTACCTTGTAGTAGAAAGAATCAGTAACAAACCAATCCTTCTCGCGCACGAGTAGTTGATCAATGTCTGACCACTGGAACACTTTCATCAGAATCAATCCTCGTATAGCATTTAGGTGCCAGCGGTTTCATCATCGGTGACGTAACGGATGCAATTGTTCTTTGCGTTTCACTTGTATTTTGACCAACTTTCGGTAAATGCGTTCTCTCAACTCCACAGGCAAACCACGAATGTTCTCTTGTAAAGTATCCATGACCATGTCAGTCAAAACTTAAAGCAAAAGTGACGGACGTAGTGAGTAATTTCTGACCACATCCATTCAGAGTAACGGTCAAGAATATTAATAAAATCTGATGTAAACGGTCTAAAGAGAAATATTCGGAAGAACGCACACTTGATCCAGAGAAATCTGACTTCTTTATTGACTTCTGTTAATTTCTTCTTGTGAATTTCTCGACATAAAAGTTCCTCAGTCACCAATTTATATTTTCCTGTGACAAGTCCCTGCCAAACTTCCTTGTAGATCTTCTCTTGCAATTCGTTTGGTAATTTTTTAATTTTATTTTTTAAATGGGGTTTAAATACTTGTCTAGGTGTTGTCCAACGTTTCACTCAGAGCCTAGCTGGTTTCTTAACCGACATGGTATGCCACTTAAATGACTAGGCCCCACTAAAGGTAGGTAGTGACAGTGAGGAGACCATCGAGTTTGTTCCAGGTAAGCGGAATCTTTCTGCTCCCGCTCGTAAAGCGACACACCGCACTTGACTTTATCCCTTTCGCTCAATTAGATAAATCCGGTTCTGGCTAATTCTTCGGGGATAGGTCCTCCCAGATATTTTGGCCATTTTCCTCGCAAGGTTTGGAATCAACTTTCAAAGTCGCAGTATTCAGGGTACGGCGAAATCCGCATTAGCTTTCTCATGGTTGGATGACATCCTTAGGGTGGATGCCACATAGTTACTTGATGACATTCACCATGAAAACCAGTAAAGTGTCCGCGATAACGAGTGGCATCGCTTTTGCATCCGTCAGCTTTGACACGCACAACATCACTTTCCACGGTAGGTATGGTAGTAGTAGTCATAGCAAAGTTCCCATGATGTGATACTGAATCGCTGAGGTCACAGCGTACGGCATCCATGCCATCGCAAGGCACAACATCCCACTCCACTTGAGAATCACCGAACTTGAATGATGTGGTCTGATTGTTAGCATTCATCTTTCTCGCTTGGTATTGGTAGTTAAAATGAACTATCGGTCTTGCACGTTGTCCCTTTTTTATATACTGGCCAATATCGACGTGACCGTACGGAAAGTGAAGTGGTTGGGAAGCCGTACTCGCTTCTGGTACACGATTTGATACACTTTTTCCAAAGGTCGACTCAGGATTTGGTGCGTGGGTAAACGTACAATCTTGTGTGGTTCGTAGGTGGTCACTTTAAAGTTTCGATCCTGTCCGTACTGCAAGGCTTCTTTCAATACCCCAAAGTTCAACACCTCACTGGCGCGATCATTGAGAGTCAGTCCTTTCACTTTACACTCGGTGTCCAATTCTCCTGGTTAGTCTCGGTATTCGTAGCCGTAAGTTTTGGGACCGCCACTAGCTAAATGTAGAATCTTGTCGTTGGGGTGTTCATCAGTCCAGGCTCCTAAACAGTCTCCTTCGATGTCAGGGTGACGGTGATTCAGGCTATTGATGTAGATGCAACTGTTCGTGTCATAATACAATACACGATCTCCTAACAGTTCTAAAGCTTCGTACAATTTTAAGCGAGCATGGGTGGTCACGTTGGCTGTAATGATGACATTTCCAAATTAGTCGGCTTCTACAATGTCCAGTTCTTCTTCGTAATTAACTAATACCAAGTCCTCACGAAGGACGTCCACGTGTTTCATGTATTTGGTTTTGTCGTGAATCATCTGGAAGTAGCGAGAAGGTTCTGTCAAATACTCCATCTTGGGTAAACACGGTCGTTGTGCCATTTTGCCCCACAGACAATTTAACATCACTTTGGCAAACGATCGCCTTCCTTCGTTTTTCTCCACGTGGTCTAAAGTGATGCCTTACGGCTCCCAGTACTTTTGTTTGAATTTCTTTTGCTCTTCGGGAGTGTGGCACCAGGAAGGATAGGCACTGGCTTCTTGTTTCAGTTTCAAAAAGGCATCCACGTAGTCTGCGAAAATGACTTTCTGAGTCTCGTCGCCTTTGTGGTATATTTCTGTCTTGGGAAAGTGGTAAATTTCGTACACTTCTAACAGTTGGTATTCCAAGTACAGAGCTTTGAACAGTTCCACGCTGACCCACGTTCCTGTCAAGGCGGGTTCTTCCTGAATGTGCTGACAAGGTCGGTCTTGGGTGAACTGTCGGCACAAGTACATCAGTTTCTTTTTGGGAATGGTGAGGTAAAACGGGATGGAACAAGTTCGTGGGAGGCAAGATTTTGCATTTGATCAATCCTTCGTATTGTCGAATGTTGCCCAGGTCGATATGTTCCGTCAGCCATTGCGGGTGCACAGCGGGAAAGTGACAATATTTGCACACGTACGGATACAGCGAACACAGGTCCAAGTATTTGATTTCTTCTCCTTTCTTCTCGTCGGCTTGGTACAGCAAACAAGTGGCATTCGTCCGTTCTCCGTACAAACTGTCCCGCGGGTTCAAAGGGTCCACCAGCTTGAAACTTTCCACGATGCGTTTAAACTCGGGATCGGTTCTCAAACGGTGATCGTTCTCGTGTTCCCACATTTCCGCCATTTGGTATCCTTGCTCTTCTAACTTCAATCGCCGCTGATAAGTGCCCTGATACAAGTCTTCCATAGTCCGTTGTAAAAACTGATTTTTAGTGTCACGTTGAGAGTAGGAGGTGTAACATCCGTAAAATAAGCACCCGTTAAACTCGTTCACGATCTTAGGGTTTTCTAAATTCCAGTCATCTACCGAATAGTTTCCTATGGTCTTTTCGCCTCCTCCGTTGCGAGCGTGTTGGATCCATTTGTCTTCCTTGTCACACACGTAATGCAGCCAACGTAGTGATTTAACCGAGTATTGACGTTTGACAAAATTGGTCGTTTGAGAGCTTATGACAGCCAAAGTGATTTCGGCATGAATCGTTGGCGGCACACTAAGGAACATGCTTTGACAATGATGCAAGCTTCTTACAAGGGTTCGATCCCTCCGTGCTCCATGAACAATTCTCGAAATTTTCCACAGCAAAGCCGTAAAATATCCACGTCTGATCGACAATACTTTAAGATTTCTTTCTGAAAGTTGAAGGGGTCCGAGGCGTGAGTGTGGTACCAAGCGTAGAAAGCTTCTCGTTGTTCGGTACGCATGTTGTCGGCGTTGTAGTAATGATCCTCAGGCAAATGGGGTAGAACGGCGTGTTGATTGGCTCCGGTTTTGAAAAATTGCAGAAATAGCCGTTGGCCATGTTTATCGTTCCAAACGTTTTAGGCAATCAGCTCATAAGGCATGGCCAAGTAACTCATCGAATCTTTAAGCTGCACTTGTCCCACTTGCATGGAAATGATTTTGGATCCGTTCAAAGTCACTTTAGGTTGTTCAGTACTTTTTCCGTATAGTATCTCAAAAGAAACTGCCCATCGTATCCAGAGAAATTTTGAGCCACCACCGTGGCATGGTGATGACAATCTCCGTAATGTTCGATGTCCTCTTGGCTCCACGTTTCGTCGATAGGGTGTAAGATCCATTGGGTGAAATCGGCTAGCGTTTTCGGTCCCCGAAAGATTTTTTCACGTCCTCCAGGAATCTTGCTGCAGTGAGGGCAATGACTAAAGATAGGCTCTTGGATGCACTTCTCGCACACTCGGTGAGCCACGCAGAAATTAGGAATGTGAATGCCGGTCTCTTGCATGCATTCGAATCGAAAAAGATGAAATTGCCTTTCTTCTGGTCATCTTCCCCTTCATGTTTGGAATGGTATTTTTGAATGTAGCATTCGAGTTCCAAGTCCACGATTTGGCGACAAATGTGACATCGTTTCTTTCCTGAACATACGAGTACGTCGGACTTGAAATCTTTAAACTGCACCGTGGTTCTAAATTTTCTAGAGAAGTGCTTGTACGTCTCTCGAATGTGGTAGTATTTTTCAGGGTTTACTGGTGATGGCAGACATTGGCTTGGTGTAGACTCGCTGGACCTGGATTCTGGCTCGCTCATGTCATCTTCAAAATCGCTGGCATGAATTGGAGCCAAGACTTCAGCTACTGAGCGAGGCGATAAGTCACTTTTCTGTCTCTTACTTTCTTTTCCTTTCTCTACGAAATGATGCGATTGTTTCATCTTGACTGCAAAAAGTCAAATGAATACATTTGAAACGCCATGGACACCTTTATATCCATGTCATGTCAGTGTGTATATATAAAGGACCAGTTCCTTCCCTCTCACACCGTTGGGTGTTTGGTTTCTTTTACAAAACAAAACAAACAAACAAACAAACTGAGGAACGAGAAACACCCAGCTTTAACTGCCTAAAGCCTTTGCCACGGCCAAGGCCTACTTCTGAGCCTGCTCCCGTCAATGATTTGGTAGAAATCACTAGGGCTGGTATCTCAGGCGTAGTAACAGGGTTGGACTGTTTGGCTCGGGAAGGTCTTTTTCTCTTGGGTCGTAATAAAGAAGTCTGATACATTTGTTTCAGTCTCCTTAACTCTGCCAAAACGTCTATTAATACCGTCACCGTTTCACTGTTCTCCTTCTCTCCTAGGCCTTGTTTCTTCTCTGCCTCTTCTTCTTCCTGTCGTTTCCTTCTTGCCTCTTCTTCTTCTCGCTGTTGCTGTTGAAGGAGAAAAGCTTGTTCTGCATCTTTCTACTGTTGTAAAAATTTCTCCAATTCTTCTTTCTGTCTCTGTTTAAAATCCTCGACGTGTGGTGGCGAAGGTGATTGTACCGGAACAAATTCTTGCGGAGAAGAGAGAAAATCCACTAAGTCCCAATTAAAATCGACCTCTTTTGGAAGTAGGTCCGTGTCGACTTTGGTAACCGCTGTTATACCATCGCTTCTCGTCGCCACGGCCGGTGCACCCTATTCATCGTCTTCTTAGTTTCCGTCATGTTTCAAAAAACAATGTCGCATCAATTCATTGCGCACTGAAGCAAGCGCATCTAAACAGGGAATGTGACGTCACAGGTAGCTCTCTTCGGATTGGAAGATATACTCCGCGCAGTGGCTGAATTTTGTAACGCGTGTTTGGATTGTTGAAAAATCTCAATCCGTTTCGATCCGCTCTTCCAAAATAAATAAACTCGATTCACTCATTCCTTTCACCTGTTCTCGTCACAAGATGTTGACAAACATTAAATCCTCTACTCTCGTATCGTCGATGATGTTCCGTTCGGACTTACCCATGTATTGTAAATCATCATGGACCATCATCCGGATCACCGAGAGGAGTGTTGGGAAAAGAAGGGTCTATATGGAGAAACAAGGCTGTCTGAAGCGAGTCCTCATCTACGGACCAGAGGTTAGACGATGTTTGAGAAAGAGAAGAAGGTCTGTAAGATGCCCTCTTTGTTAACGGAATAGTGTTAACATATAAACCAAAGGCCCTTTTCGGGTCCACTCATATATCTCGAAAAGATTTACTCTTTCTTGCCTAAAATATTTTTTAGTCATTGTATTTTTTAGGTATGATAGATTGATGTTCATCAATCTAAGGTTGAGTTGTATATGTCTATGTCCCTAGCCATGTTTCTATGTCTATGTCTCTTTTGTATTTGTCTCTACCTAAGTAGCCGCGTATTCAGGTTAGCCTATTGCAACCTTGTTGCCAGTGTTGTGCCCGATTGAGGTCAGCCAGTTGCAACATCGTTGCCAATGGCCAGTACCGTGACTTCACCCACCTGTTCCATTCCTATTGTCGCTAAACAGTCCCAATCCCTTGTCGCTCTAATGTTCCACCCATGTTAAAATTCCCCATGTTAAATTCCCCTTGTCGAAAAAGTGTCCCACGATCTTTTTGACTGGGTTTTCCATTTTCGCTATAGTATCCCCTATCACTACTTACGCCCCCTCTAACCCCAATTTCTGATCCACAAGTGGTTTATTGTATACAGTTCTCTCCATGGCTCTCCTCTGCTCTTAGACGCTGCGTAAAATATCATGATTAATGTCTAAAAAAGGACTACATATTATGTATGTATGTATGTATGTATCTATGTATCTATGTATTTCTCTCTGTCTGTCTGTCTGTCTTTCTGTCTGTCTGTCTGTATGTATGTATGTATGTATGTATGTATGTATGTATATATGTATGTATGTATGTATGTACATATGTATATATGTATGTATGTATGTATGTATATATGTATGTATGTATGTATGTATGTATGTATGTATGAGGAACATGTATATTATTAGGTTTATATTCTGAAAGAATTATCTTATGTGTCCACGAAAGAGGTTTGAAAAAGTTATTTCTTTACTTCATCAATTTCTTTGTAACAAACAAAAATGCACTAAAGCAGCAATGATGTAAGTTTACTATCACAAACAATTTCGGGCACATTCACCAATGTTTGTCTAATTTGTTGGTCTGATAGTTGAAATGTGGGCTCCAAGGCTCTGTACCGCCCTTTACTGAAAAAGCAAAACGGGTGAATGATAAACGTAACGAAGAGATGACAAAAGTTGTATACATTTAGTGTTGCATTTGCTCGAGGTTATTTTGCTTTAGAGTACAATATATCCCAGATCCCAGTGGTGTAAATGAAGTGTATTGTTATATCATAGTTGACAAGTGTACAGTCCAGACATATGGAATCCCTTGCCTTGCTCATATATATGTAACTACCTTGCATATATATGTAACTACCTTACATGTCTTTACATTGGCATACACACTGTGACACTGCGGAGCAAAACGAGTGTCATACACTCATGTTAATACAGATTTCAAATTGCATCAAAATAGTTTGAATGTAGGGGATGGTGAATTTTCGAATCAGATGCTTTTAGAGCCAAAGATTTTTATATCCATCGTAATAGACGCCTTATCAGATATCTCTATGTCATCTTGCATGAAAAAGCAAATCTCTTTTCTACAGACAATGATAAAGAAATGTTGAATTCTACAGAATGTTTCAAAACTGACTCAGCATTGCTCCAAGTATGGTGCCAGAGTGCGCGAAAGCACCATGGTCCATCTAAACGGGAAGTACCAAACAATCCGCATGTGTCCTGGTCACAAGCTATCAGAAACCCAAAGGTGAAGTAACCACACTAATGTCTCACACTGTACTTTTCAATTAAGTAATCCAAGTGACCAATTATTGTCTATAGTACGTGCCTATGTAAGGACAAATATTGTCGAAAATTGATGTCTTACACGTTGAAAAATAAGAACGCTCTATATTTCAGCTATAGCTATGCATTTTTGAATTATGCACCAAAAGTTGATTTATTTATGCATTTAAGTTAAGTGCATAAAGTAAATAACTTTAAATGCATCTTGTATTGGTACATGACAATAACAGGTTCACCTTGGGTTCTCCCCTTTGTGATATTCATTGCAGGACTATTAGTTAGATTCCGTACATATTTGGTTCATTCTTCTGCATCTATGGCGAATACCATTGCATTAAGTTTACATTAGATGCGTCTAGAGTATCCTACATATGTTAGGGGCTTACTTGGAATTAATGTATATAAAATTAAGCATAGGGTATGGTGCATTCTTTGGAAATATTTGCATGTAAATGTACACGTAACCTATCCAGAAAAATTCGAAACATAGGAGTATGCATTGTGTTTGACAAACAAGCCAGCATACTAAATGCTAATAAACAGGATCGTTGCTGTTTTATCTTTAATTCCATTTCATATTGAATGCAGGTAGCATTCGTCAATTGTTAGCAAATCTACAAGAACATTTAAAAATATTATTAGATAATAATTTATTTTTGTAGAAACTTTTTTTAAAAACTATATAGTACGTAGAGTTACTTCGCATGCCGGTCTTGAATTAATACTCAAAAAAAAAAAAACATGTTCTAAAAGCAATGCCTCTGAAGTATCCATGTCGCTTGCTGTCTGAATATTTACTTATTTAGCTGAACAAGACAGAAGTTTACGATTACCTGCGACATAATTTTCATTGGATCGATATATAAGTTTGTTTCAAAAATGGAACGTGATAGCATATTCGTAACCTAACTTTAACACTGTTGCAATAATTACAATTTCAAAGGAAGATAGTCAGTATTAGGGAGTCTTAAAAATATGTTATTGGTTGCCGAATTGAAGAATCTGATCAGATTATCTAAATAATTTTTAGTCCTTGCAATCTATATTTTATCTTCATGGATTTTGTGCCCTTTCATTTCATCATGAATCCCCCAGAATCATGTTATATTGTTTGATCTTCGTAATGGATACAGGAGTAAATCAATTAGTATGTTACATGATTGGTTTATCAATTAGATGGTTCATGTCAGTCAATAAGGCATTGCATTTATTTCTCTGTCCTATTTTGCATGTGCTTACAGATTAGATAAATCTTTAAATTTGGTTCGTTTCTGCCACTGTTTCAAGAGTTTGATTGATCGTGTATAAACCTAAAATATGGTGAATAGAACACAAGATATAACAAAAATTCAAATGCATAACTTTAGTTGGTTATTTTCTATTTTCAGCGGGTCCTTATCCGTTTCATTTTTAAGACAGCTGAAGGTTGCGTGTAGATGCGTGCAGATTCTGTGTGTATGTGTGTATCTGAGAGAGAGAGAGAAAATAACCGAATGCAAACGTGAGTTATAGCTGCCTAATAAATTTAATGATGAAAAAGAAATATAAAGTTCTTATGCCAAAATCATCAATAAAGAGCGTGCAGCCGTTTCCATTTCTGATATAGATTTTGCGTGTTACTTCTATTCTGATTTACCATTGAAGTCCAATCCCTAATTTGATTTGGACTTCAAAGAATTACAGCTAAAGATTATCAAATGGAAAAGTTTGAAATGCCGACAACAGTGATTGAAATTCAATAAGAAAAAACCAAGATTAAAAAATGTATGTACTCTTGCATTCGTGCACGGATATTAATTATTGATCGAGGCCATTGTGATGTATCTATGGTTATCGTGACATTCAGCGCCTGCAGTATCGATGTATTCATTTTGTTTCTTCTGTTTAGTACTTTTATTATATTTATCTTAGCATAGCAATTCTGTTTATAATCATACACAAGTGCTTAGAATTATCTTTTCCTGTGGAAGAATACTGCTAACAAAGGAGAGCAATCCCCGTGATTAAATTCTTTCACACGACAATATATAGAAAATACATGACTGCCTTCTGCGGTTAGAAATGATTTCATCGTTCATAGATCAATGTCTGTTTGTCCCAAATATAACTCCAATCTGTTAATATTTGCGCCAGTTCATCTTGTACCACCGACTCATCTCTCTCTCTCTTTATATATATATATATA
>JAECUM010014902.1:0-69385 GCA_016617855.1 Megalonaias nervosa | reverse complement strand
ATTTAGTAATACGTTGCATCGATACAGGAATATATACATGAATTAAAACGAAGTAATATTTCTACTGGATCGTAATCAATTCGATCACAATTTGATAGCGAGGTTTATAGCTTGTACACTCAATAAATGGTAAAATGAAAACGAATGAGTCAACAAGTTTTGTACATGATTATATGTTTTATACGTCATCTCATACATTAGATCAATCCACTTCGCCATTTAATTGTGCTTAAATTGTACATCCAGATTTATCAAAAGGAGGTGAAGATATATGACAATATTCATGTCTTTGTAAACAGTCTTTGTATTTCTTTGTGTTCATAAGTATTTGCTTAAATTTCCCCAATATCTAAATCATTTTTAACGACAGTGAAATGGGTTACAAAAACAAGAGGGCTTTCAGAACAGATCCAAAACTAGATTAAAATTATATTGTATAATTTTTGGGTACTTTTACCTTGGGCATTTAAATAATATTTCATTAGTACATAAAAAAACAAACATGGTGTCATTTTTCTTCCCATGAAAGATTTAATGATGTTAGACGATGTGGTGAATGGTGAGTCGGCCTGGGAGTTGGGGAAGGTAACACCGAATAATCCACATCACTTAAATTTTATCATAAATATATCTTGAAAAAGAGGGGGGGGGGACACCTAACATGAAAACATCCTCAAAATCCCTTCCAACACCTCACCTCTGTTCGCGTGAGTTCGAATGTCGACTTGATCAACGTGAATATATGAAAATGCGTTCCAGTTGCTTTCCTGTGGATCGGTGGTTCTTCCTGGAATCTTTCTATCCCATTTATACTAGCCGCCATGTATAACTACTGAAAAAATGGTGTGTGTGATGTGTGATTTGGATTTTTTACGTAGCTTTAACAAAATTTCAGTCATATCGCTTCGATATCTGCAGTGTGGCAATTTATAGTGATTTCTAGCACTAGGACACCATGCCGCGGACATGTGGCATCATGTCCCCAGACCGACCAGTCCCAACACTAACCTCTTAATGCTGAGCGCCCAGCGAGGCAGCAGCTAGTACTATTTTTAAAAGTCTTTGGTATGACTCAACCAGGGTTCGAACCCGCGACCTCACGCAACCGAGGTGGACGCTCGAATCACTTAGACACCGGAGCGGTCTAACAATGGCGGTGAACTCCACAAAACCAAACCAATCTAAAATCTCTAAAATGAAATAACAAGCCATATACCTGAAATGAATATTCTCATTCTTAAAGTAAAGAGGAGAAAAGAAACAATTCCTGTCAGGATGACCACATATGTAAATATTTCCAGAAACTACAGATTTGTAACTGGGTGCCTGGATTTGTGGAGTAGTCAGTAATTTGGTGGATATCTTGCGATTTGTAAAATTTCTTTTGAATTAAATTTATTTTCCTTAGCGCGTTTGTAAATTTTATTACGATATTAAATCTTGAAACAAGTTGTTATGATTGATTATATGTTTAATCTAAATTACATATAAATAATGTTATGTAAAAATTAAAAAGAAAACCCACAAACATTCTGATAAAGGAAAGAGAAAAATTCCCCATATGCTCTGAAGTATGTCCAACAATAGATTTCGGGCAGAGAATTTAAGATCTTTAAATTTTTAGATTTTTGCTGAGAATTTGTTGATTTTTTTTTTTTTAAATTATTTGTTTATTGTTTTTCTTCACTTTATTGTGGTCACGCTGCCGTATCCCTCAAGCCTCTATTCAAGACTCGACAGCCGTTTTATATTTGAGCAATGGTTTGTTTAATTCCGTTATGCATCTGCCTGCTCACACTTATATATCCTATTTTTTTAGCTATATTGTAATTTAATGAAAATAAATTCGCACAAAGGAGCCAATGAAAAAGATATTTGCAAAATAATTGATTCGTTGAAAAGCTTCTTATTGAAGTAACGCACGTGCTTCAAATCAGTTTGCATTTGTATAAAGTCTGCCGTGTAATGTTATATAAATACAACAGCATGTGTATTTAACTTGTCTTATCAGGCAACTCGAGATCCGATTTGCAAGTGTTAAGAAGAGGTAAAGTAATAAATTGACGATCGTTGTTTCGGTAACAGTGGACGTGGGTGGGTATGCATGTAACATATTCTCAACTCATTGAATACGAGCAGGTTACTTTGGACTTCTTCAGAAAAATATAGCAAACATCATGCATGTGTAAATTATTACTACTGTATTTTCTCTAATGAAAAGCAATTTTTGTCTTCACATTTTTGTTCAAATATAGGTTTCGTTCTTACAAATGAAAATTTCAATATGACGTCTCGTTGAAATAATCTTTCAATTATCTTTTTTCCTTTCAGAATGTAACAATTTTCGGGTGGATTTTCTCCTCAGTTTGTGTATTCCCAGTGGCAGCATCAGTCATCGTTGTCCACGAAAATGTCTCTTCGCCGACTACTGGGGTTCGACCCCAATGATCAGAGGAGGAAGGAAAATTTTGGAAGTAGTGTGTCTGTGAAACCAGCTACACCAAGTATGCAGAACGGGAAATTTAAATACACCGTTTCTAAATCAAAACTGAAGAAGCTACCACCTATAAGTGAGGAGGGTTCTTTTCATGTAAGTCCCAAAGCTACTCCAAGAAGAGCCACCCCTAGAGTGACTGATACATCCCCAGTTAAAAATAAGCCTACACTGCACGTGAGGCCTTTGCCAAAAACTGACTTCAGGCCAGAGAACCCTGAACCACCCGGTGACCCAGAGAAAAAGAAATCTTTTATTTTAATGGCTCCTCAACATGTGAATGACACGCTCGTCGATGGACTCGTGGCGGACTATTTACATTATGCACGATACGGACACATTATACCCGTGTATGAGGGCACAAGCCTTTCGTCCTGCCCGTGCTGCACAATGCGGAACAGAGAAAATGTCAGATCACTTCTCGGCTTTCCTAGTCACCCTGAGAGGAAGAAAATGCCGCACATAACTCAGAAATCGTCACAGCCCCAACAGAAGACGAAAAGCATGTTCGACAACGATTATCCTGAAAAACCACTGCCTGACTCAGTGGTAGTGGCTGCAGTGACGTCACGAGAACAGCCCTGGATGGCCTATCAGCCACTGCCATATGCGACTAACTATTTAAACCCGGAGTTTAACAGACCCAAGCTTGTTTATGAGTATTTTGATAATATAACGCCTGTCTCCCACCAGCACATAAAAAGTACAATTGTAGATGCTGACTCCAGGTTTGACGAGGCCATGGGAAGGCTTGAACGATTTAAATTCGCGGAGAGTGTGGATACAGACTATAACTACAGCTGATTCCGTATTGTGTTGTTCCTTTGGAAATTTCTTCATTACAACAACATAAGATTGATCTATTGTTTGGTAATTACACATTAGTTATGGACCAAGCATTACATTTTTATTTATTTACTTATATACTTAATTTTTGGGGGAGGCGTGGGGGGGGGAGGGGGAATTTAAATTTTCTTTCCAACCAGGATGCTTTTTTATTTCCATTGCCTCAAATTATTTTTTCGACTATTATAATGGATAGAACTATTTCTATTTTTACACAGATCAGTGCAAGATTATTTGTTCAAGCTTTATTGTGACTGGAATTTCGAAAAAGAAATATCCCAGTCCCGCCCACCGTACAAAAGCCAAAAGGATTTGTCTCCGATGTTTGAGTGATAGCGCTGTTGATGAATAATTGCACGTTTAGTTATACAGTAATTACTCAAAACGGAAATTATAACCGTTCTTAATAGCAGCGTGGATTGTTGGGGAAATGAATGCTCTTCTAATCCGAAGTGGACACATCAGTAAGTCTGTCAAGACAGTCAAGGATTAGAGTGACATCTATTCTTGTGTTGATCCATTCGCTGATCTTTTCAAAGACGATATTTTTATTTAACTAACCTCTGCGCTGAAAAGGCATAAGTATAGTTGTACAGTTTGGTGCTATGAATATAATAAATGAGGAAAACTGTAAAGTTCTCGTACGCAAGTCGAAGTTTAGAACAGAGGCTACGTTGAGAGAGAGAGAGAGAGAGAGAGAGAGAGAGAGAGAGAGAGAGAGAGAGCAGCTTCTTTCACACAGCAACCATCATGATTTCGAAGATACTCTGGTATATGATAGTTCCAGAAGAGTCTAACGCTTAGTGCGCAAAAAAGGGTGGGCCTCTTTACATTTTTGTTATGAAAGAAAGAAATTTAATACGGTTCTAATTCCGTATAAATCTTGTAGTACATAAGAAGTTATTGTTTATTTATTTATGCATGCCTCTAAACAAAGAATTAACAATATCTGATAGGTGTTAATTTATTCTCACAAACTAATTAAACAGCATTGCATTACAGATGTTTCCCCATATTTGTGTAAATCTATCGAGCGATACTTTCTTATTCGCTGGAAGACTCCGATAGAATTGAAAAACTCGAGTGAGAGGCGGGACGAATTGCTACTGAATTTAATAGAAGTACCAGAACTGAAAACTTGTATAGCGAAACTGGTTGATCAAAATTACATGAAAGATGAAAACTCCATGTACTATGCAACTTGTATAAAATATAGTTAGTAAATGGCCATTTTATCTTTCTCGTCTACTACTACCTCTTACTGCCGATCTAACAAGTTATAATCTAAGAAATATACTTAATTTCGAAATGCCACATTTTATATTAGAAACATCAAGGTCACTAATTATTTCGACGTTGTCTTTGTGAAACAACCTTCCTGAAAATGTACGACTGGACCAATACACGTGAGAATTTAGATGATTTGTGAAACACATAGTGAGAGGAAATATTCTGTCCTCCATTCAAGTATTAGTTGTGCTATTTGCTTACCGTGTAATTCAATCATCTAATTATAGAAAGGCACCCGAAACTGATGGATAACATTATATTAGAATATAATAGCAGTGTAGATTAAGAGCTTGTCTCTAAATCTGAATCACTTACTTTTGCCAGCTGCGAATGAACTGCTTCTTCAAGGTTCGTCGCAACTATTGTATTTCTAAACTGCAAAGTGTTAAAGCTATTCAAGATTTGATTAAGGAAACCAGACGATTTTTTCATGTGGTTACTTACAATATAATGCCTATGCTCACATGATATGTATCATGCATATTCGTGTACTTCACTCATGTCCCCACCACCCTTTCGTATTTGCTTCATTAAATATGCCAATAACATATGTTTAAAGTTTAAACTCTCTGTGAAGTTATCCACTGTTATCATTACTTTTGTTTTGTTGACCACCTTGATCTCATATAAATGTTATCGAAAATGCCAGAATCTGTAAACATGGGGGGGGGGGGAGAATAAAAACCAAACTAACACATTCTTCTATGATGATATGCGATTTGGTCGTCAGATTTGGGTCTTGATGTTCAAACAACAACAACAACAACAACACCAAAATAAGAAAACCTGATATGAAGCGATGCTGGAACTATTGAGAACAGTGGAGGTGAACAGTCGTTTCTTCATCTCTAACAGTGCCGAATTACCAAATAGGCAGAGTAGGCACCGGCCTATGGGCCCCACGCCTTTTAGGGGCCCCGCGACAACGGATCAAAATAATATTGAATTGATTTGATCTTGACGTATTAGGAGATAATTTGCGGGGGGGGGGGGCCGAAATTTCGACTGCCTAGGGGCCACCACAGGGTTTAATCCGGCACTGATCTCTAAAGAACGAACCGATTCGTTGTTTAAAAATTAAAATAAAAAATTACTTTGGAAGATAGAGGTATCGATACTGAATTATTGTTTTACAACTTGCATTGTCGTAAAAGATTTGTCGCAACTTTTGTGTTACATTGTGATATCAAGTATGGTAACTTTCCACTACGATAAACACAACGAGCGGCTAAAATCTCAAGAACCTTAACTCGTGCAATGCTACATGACGCGCGTGGTAACTAATACAGACCAAAACTTGGCCGAGGTAAAGACGCAACTTGGAATATATATTCGTACAATAACAGAAAGTATATATTTAGAATAGTGCAAATTAGATTATAGAATTGTATATTAATAGAAAATGTATACATATAACCACTGCTGTGATTACCTTCCCTAATTTATTCACATTAGGTACCTCACAATACAAGGAGGCTCTTGTGACGACGCTAGAAAGTTGTATTTACAGTAACTGGAATAGTACAGCCGTCTCCTTGGGCTGTGTAGAGTGAACAAATAGTGAGGGTGTAATTAAACGACGTGTGTTGCATTTGTTGTACATTTATTTTAATTAAGTAGTCTTAGCATCAGTGAACTGCGTCTCTAATGTTAATATCTTGCTTATTACTTTTGAAAATTAGCAAATAAATGTGAATCAGTGAGAGCCTTTCACATGGCGTATTGTACATTGGCGATGCTTGGGTTGCAGAAACAATGTATCTGCGTTTAATTTTAAGCAAATTACGGTCAAAATAACCTCTTTCTTGTTTATAATTATATATGAAGTCAAATATGTCTTAACAGTTTCAAGAAGTGAGGTAGATTTAATTGATTTGAAGTGATTAATATCTTGATTAGCCTGAACTCAGTTGGAAACAAATTCTTCTGAACTTTGCTTCTTTTTTTTGACAAAAAATCAATTAAATACAAATTTTATATCATATTTATTATTTTAGAGGATCAATTTAATTTATCTTTCAGTTAATTACTTGTTAATTCTTTGGAACTCTCAGTAAGCAAAATCGTTCTTGCGTCACAAACTTTCACCAAAATTGCATAAACTTAGACATATAGAACTATTTAGTATATTTATGGAATATATGAACCGTATGTCACCTTATTAACTGGCATATGTACATGAACGCCTATGAGTGTATTAACTGTCCATCAATTTTATTTTTCTTTCTTTTTTTTTTCTTGCTATTACTGTTTTAAAATTTGGTAATATAAGATACAGAACTAGTCACATAGATTTTATCCATTTAATCATTATCTGAGTAATATATGAGATGAAATTTAGCACAAACCCGGCATAAGACTTTACTACAGTACAGTGGCACTAGACATGAATACATCACAGAGTAGTGGCACTAAACATGACTCCTTTCGACAGTACCTGCCGAAAAATTAAGGCCACGCAACTGTGCAGGGTTATAACAAGAACCCGAAAACCCCACCTCGCACGATACTACCATTTCATCCAAAGTTACGAAAGATGAGGCACGGAAGGACACCAGAATTATAAGCTCCTCATTAAAATCACAGAGATCTTGTTATAAACTTGTCATGTTGACAATAAAGTGTACAAATAAATTTAGGTTTAGCGACCAAAGAAAACCTCAAACAAACATAAGACGAACAAAACTAAACAGTCCACATTGAAAACAATAACCAGTGTGTATTTATTTTCTTTGGCAGAAAGTTTGTGTATAATTTTAATTTTAATATAGATTTATTTATTGTAATATTATGTATATCGATCGTGAGCAGTGTCGGGCTTCGTAATACAAAGACACTGGAGTAGGTAAAAAAGAAGTGTGTGTGTGTGTGTGTGTGTGTGTGTGTGTGTGTGTGTGTGAATATTTACATTCTTTTGAAATTGAGATATATGAAAGTTACATCTCGGCTCTAAATCTTCTACGATACGATTTACAGCTGTGTAATTAGCATCTAGCTCATAAATAAGACTGATAGTTTTTTTATGGAACTTACTGCGTCAAAGTTCATTGTTATTTCTTTTATAAAAATCTCTTCAATTCAAAATTACTTACAAAGCAATGTGTACATTGAGGAATATATTTTCTTGTTATTGTGTTTTGATGTTCCTTTATGTTATTGTAAACTGTCTTAGAACTTTGTAAACCGCTAATATTGTAATTTCTTTTGTTTTTTGGTTTAAACAAGTTTTAAAATTGTTTCGTATGATTGACTGTATGTATGTACGTATGTATGAAAGATCTAGGCAATCACCGATGAATCTGTGATAGAAATTCCATTATTTATTTATTCATATCCGGTGAACAGCATAGTAAGATATAAGCTGCCATCAATGCAGTGTTGCTGAGAGAGAGAGAGAGAGAGAGAGAGAGAGAGAGAGAGAAAGAGAAAGAGAGAGATTGTTATTAGTGCGAGTTGTTACAGTTATTAAAATATTTGCTATCAACTTTCAAGTCTTGTTTTATTTTGTAGTCTTTATTTTATTTTTAAATTTGGCATGACTTTTACAGTGCGGCAAGCACACAGATTGCTATATACAGTGATCAAGATAGATTGCCACTGAAAAGAGGATTATAAAATGGCAAATAGAATTGCAATGAACAATGGAAGTAGCAAGGTATGAAACTGCAAGCTGCATTATTCGGTGTAATGCATGTACTTGGTGTTTTTGTGACGCCTCAGTAAATAGAGCAAGAGCAGTGGTTGTTAATCAGTCCGTGCATCCGTCAACCAATTTGCGAACGAATAGGGTTCAAATATGACACAAAGAGCGCATACCTGTGACGAAAAGGAATATTTCAATTGTCGCATTTGCTATAAGTATTAAAAGGTGGAAAATTCTTTCATTTTCATAAAAATTGTGATTATGCAAACAATATATCCTGAACACGAAGACTGACTATTGGAGCGGAACAAACAAAGGGTTAATCTGTTGATGTCATTGGTCAAGGTGGTGACAGGTCATATGATATCTCAAGCAGTGATTTTGTTGTCTGTATGTTGCTCGACTTTACATTGTGCAGAAGAACATGGAAAAATAGCTATGGAGGACATAAATGACAAAGCTGTAGAGGTCATTGTTCCAAATTGTAAGATAATGCTATCATGTACCTTCATGGTGGGTTCAAAGGAAATATTGGATGTACCTCCATTGATCTTGGCATCCAAAACAAACACGGTTTAAATGCAGAATATCTCAGACGGCAAGGTCAAAGTTCATGGTCACATTGTAATCAGACTGTATTCAAGTTTATAACAGTTTGTTAGCGTCTTAGTCATCAACCACTTAATTAATTTTTTTGGGGACAAAAAAGAAAAAAATCGTCCAGCCTCCCCCCCCCCCCGAAATTAGTCCTATTAAATCAGTACACAGAAAGTTACTAAGTACTTCAATGGTCAATAAATCTCAATTAAATTTTATCTAGAGATGTTATGGACAAGGATTTAAATTTATTACTATTTTGTATTAATTACACTAACAATAGATTTGTATACATTTGATTGGATGCTCAAAAATATTAAAGTATATTGTTACGTGACATCGAAAAAATAAAAGTAATAATCCAAGGAAAATCAAACTTGAAAGCAATTGTCAAGTCACGAACACAATTATTGGGTCTTCCTACATCTGTTAACAGCCACTCTTGTATGTCCCCCACACCCGGCATTATAAGACAGTCTGACAACGTATAGTAATTTTCTCTTATTATTTAGAGTTTTGTTAAATTTGTGAATATACAAACGGATAATGTAAGAAAGATTTGTATCTTGGTAGAAATCGTTTTGTCAAACTTATTCATTTCAAAACACTGGATTTCAAGCTTTTTTTTCTTTTCAGCAATAATTTCTGGTCAATAAAAAACGTAAAATGATGGATGAATTACGAGAAGATACTATAGGAACTCTATAGGCCTATACTTCAAATTGTTGTTCTATTTTCACCGATGTTCTTAAATCGATTTCTTCAAATGCGGATTCTCTTACTTAAATGCTGAGAGAAGTACGCATTATTTGACTGAAGAAGCTGTGTGGTATTGAAACCCATTAAGGTCACTGAAAAAAAACCCACTAAGACTGAAAAGAAAATGGAATTTTTAAAATACATTTTTCTCGAAATTTCTAGTTCTTATTATGTTTTTAGTGAAATTAATAGTCTTCCGCAGTGTGGTAACGTTGCAAAAAAATTATTTACATCTAGGTGTTATTTGCTGGTACTCGTTTTCATTTCTAATTCGATGAAATTATACGCCATTTTAATTTGCCGTTTGCAGTCTTAACGCAAGATCTTCATCTTTAATACAAACTTTTCCATTAAGTCGAAAATGGTTGTATTTGATAATGATTTCTTTTCCTTTTAAAATGTTCTCTCTTTATTGTGTTTTTTCCATTCGAGTTTGAATAAATACTACCATCTTGAATGATTCAAATTGTACAACAACTACTATTACTAAATCTGTAGTCTCGTCTGCAACAGTGTCTCTGCAACCTTAGCAACACATGACTAAACGTTAAGACCTTGACCGTATATACTCAATTCCTCTGTTATGTGACAAACCTGTTAACAATCCATATATGGATAACTATCCATGTATGGAACATAAGTTATTTCCCCTTCATGCAGGTCTTAATTTTTTTTTATATCGAAAATAGTAACCAACCATTTATCCTGGGAACTTGACACTTGATGCATGGGACCATTGTTCCCCAGGATGCTCCATATACACTAGTAAATCTTGTTAGAAGTCTAGCTTATATCCACAGGAAGATGATACACATTTTCCTCCAAAATATAAGAAACGGATCATGGTGACCTTGAAATTTGACATCCATACCAGTAACGATGTTTATACCTTTACTTTGTATGATGCTAATTTATTCATGCCAATAATGCCAGATCCAAACACAATTAACTATTGACAAAAATTAACCAATAAAACTGAAACAATCTGTGACCCTGACATTCGAGCTCAGTGGTTGTTCATCTCAAGGAATATTCCCTGCCCGTTCCCCCATGATTTTGCGAACAAAGCTAATTTGTGGCCGATAATTATCTTTTCTGGCCAAGGAAGTGGGTGTGCATAGAGAAGTGTGCTGTGGGATGAACTTCTTTCTGAGCCCACAGAGTCTCCATCTGCTATAGCAAAACATTAATTAGCATGCAGAAAAGAAAGTTATCTTGCCCAACGAAACATTTGCATTGGAGACCTGGCATAAAAGTCATAAAACTATGAAAAGGAGCATTAATCTGTGCTATATGAAAGTGGCGGTATTGTGATTTGGTAAAAAACCAGAAATTCTTTTCTTTTTTTCAAATCAAAATTATACAAAGCGTGAATGATGGGTCACGGTGACCTGCTTTGTGATAAGAGTGAAGTAGTCAACAAGATCCATTCCCTCAGCAAATTTCATGGTCCCAGGTATAACAGTCATATGAAGAGTGAACCCCATTGCCCAACAAAATCAAACAATAAGAAACATTGTCATAAAACACAAAAACAACTGAAGCCAGTATATTGTACAAGCTGCACACTGTCACCTATTTTGATTATTCTAGCATTAAACAGTGCTCGAGAAATATGTTCTAACACAAATTGTAACCAAAGTGCAGCATGAAATGTGGGCCACAGTGATATACTTTTGTGATGAGGGCGTAGTACTCATCATGACACATCTCACTACATTTCACTATTTCAGCTTTAACAATGTGTATAAACAGTGACCAAAAATCATTATGGTCATCAGCTAAATTAAAAACTTGACCATGAATGTACAAATAATGTACAAACACAATGCTTAGCCTCCTCCCCTTGACGTAGGTGCCATGAAACCCAATCAACACTGCTGGCAAGGATCTTGGAAGAAACAATGGTTAAGATGCAATGAGGCAGTCTAAACATGAAAAAAAAAATGCGGTGTAAAGTTGTAAGTTTAGTGGTGTTGGGGACACCAGGCCATAAAAGTACCTAAGTGCAATGGCAATGACAAAGAAGAATATTCTCATGGGAACTCAAGTTACCTAATTTTGTCTGACTATTGTTTTCGACAGAGTAATCCGTTGTTTATGGCCTCTGGAGACTACTGCTAACAATATAGGTCACCTCGAATTGCAAACAAACCAGACTCATCATATCAAAATGCAGGCAGTCAGTTGACATCCATTAAAAAGATGCTGAGATGCTCTAGTTTGAATGTATCGGCTGACCACAGTGTGAATACATACTGAATGGATAGCATTTTCCATAATGTTCTTAGATATTGTGATTGCATTAGGCATTGATTGTTTGCAGTGAACTGCATTTCACTGCAAATACTTGCTCATTTTGGTTTTCTGGATATAAATGCTGGAATATTTGCTAATTCTGGTTTTCTGGATCTAAATGCTGGCATACTTGCTAATTCTGGTTTTCTGGATCTAAATGCTGGATACTCTTAAATTTAGTGAAACTGAAAATTAAATCATCAATTTATTAGCTCCTCCATCCCCCAACACATTTAAATTTGCAAACCATGACAGTGTTCCTTCATAAAGTAGTTTCTCAGTTGGAAAAATGTTTTAAAGAGTGGACAGCTGCTGTCACCTTTCCAAAAATCTTATCTTTATACATTTAAATTATACTGTCATGAATTTCCCATTCATCAGTTTGATAATGAACAATCCATATATTTGTTAAATTTTCTTTTTATGTTCAACAGTTTCAGAAGATATTCAAGAGTAACATGCAGGCCAAAAACACCATTTAGAGAACAAGGCTTCAACATTCTCAATACAAGAAAGGCTTGACAAGCACCTTTGTCCGAGTGTTAATTTTGAGGCCTCTGAGCATGACAAGTTTCTATAGAACACGGTCCTACAAGCTAGCAGTGACATGATGTTGTACAAGAACATTATGAAGTTAAAAAGATGAAAATAAAGCAGTTGCAACAGCACTATATGCATTAGATTGGAATTTTGACCATTGCTCGAGTATGCAGTAATCCATTGATACAATGATAAAAGCTAAAATAACCAATTGTGTCCAGCTGATTACTAGTAAAGGTACCAACATCGCAGTAACCAATTAGGATCAGGTTAGGTCAGCCCTACTTTTTTTGTTGGGGGGGGGGAGGGAAATCCCCCCCCCCATATACACAACTGCAGTTTTTGCCTTTGGCTAACTTATGGATTCTTTTTCAAAATTAGCAGTGATATATTTGAAAACCTTTTAAGTTCTAATAAAACACACATACTTTTGTCTTTGCTATTTTATTTGTCAACTTTTATTTCCAAATCGGGGATAGTGTTGAAGGACACTGTATCAATTGTGCTTACTAGTGCAACACATAGTTGTACAGTCACTGCCATATACAATCAAGGAAGATGTGTTCTCTAGTCATTTTTAAGCAGTGTAAGCATTTATGGATTTAGCTCTGGTGGTCTGAATATGATTGGAGCAAAGAAGCTTTGGTTCATTTTGCGTAACAGCATGCTGACAGTTTTCTAATTTGTAATAAAGCTCAAGAATTCTGTACACTTGATTATAATAGATACATGTGCCTTGACTTTAAATGGAAAGCAACTCCAACTTTACTGAAGCAGAAATCTTTTGAGTACTGCTTCTGAACTTGACATATCTTAAAAGTCCATCATCAATTTATCCTTCTCTGATCTAATAGAGATAGATGATAGATTTTGGTTAGGTGTTTTGGAGATCATAATTTGCATGTACCAACCAAAGTTGTTAGAAACTGTTACCCCCCCCCCCAATCAAAATTAGCATCTTTTCTGCACAGTCACATAAGCTGTGGTTGATGTTTATGGGCCCTGCTGTTTGAGTTATCAAGAGAGAGTGTTCTTTGCCAAAGAAGTTCAGCATTGCTTGCATAAATTATGAAACTTGCATGGATAAAGGGTGAGATCAATCAGAAAAGAAACACTTTATACTTCAATACTATCGTGCAAGAAAGTTTTCAAAAAATTTAATATGTATATATTTTAAATGCTACCTGAATGTGATTTCTGATTTAATAAAAATTTTCTGTTTTGTTCTGTATGTCCCAGATTTTGCATCTAAAATGTTTAAAAATTTCCATCAATGATATTGCATGATTTGCTCAAGCACTGCTTAACTTGATCTGTATTAATGAAAACGTATAGATTATAATGATGGAAAAGAGACAACTATATCACACTATTACAAGCAATGAATAAATTCTTGGGCAAAAAAGAAGAAAAAACTTAATTTAAAATGCGTCTGACTAACAAATAAACAAATTCATAGAAAAAATGTTTTTTATTTCCAATTTTGTATGGTATAAATCTCCCTTGTGAACCATTTGTACCCAAAGATATACAAAAGATGAATCTAAATGAAGACATAACAATTAACAATGGAATGCTTGTTAGGATATCTTAGCAAAATGTTACATTAGTAATGATAAACTGTGAAAAAACAAATTGGTCCTGTTTCCATGGTTAGTAAATATTTTTTTCTAAATGAAGTCGAATGTGATAACTTTGCATAAAAATCTGCTCATCTGTTATGTGCATAAGGAATGCAAGAAGTTCTAAATCAGAAAACAGAGGAAAAGAAACTCATACAGCTAAAGCCATGTGGAAGAAATCTGCAATAACAAGTCATAAATTGAAAAATTAAAGTGTTAGAATTACTTCATAATGTAAATACTGCTAGGAACTGAAATGAACCCTTATTTCCATTTTAAAAAAATGGAAAGTTTTTTCAAGGAAATATACTGTGTACATGGTACCACTACTAGTAAAATGAATTGTCATCACACTGCAACATTTTTTTAAATTAATGTTCAGTAAGATCCTTAGATAAAATGCCTATATTTATTTTTAAATTATTCGTAAGATAAATTATTATTTCACTAATGGGAAAAAATATTCCTATTTAAAAACCACATAAAGTCATGAATTCTAACATGATGTAACAAATTATTTGTGAAAACACAATTATTTATAATCACAGAAATTGTGATGGAATGAATATGGAATTTAATTTAATATTTCTGGTCCCAGTTCTGAAAAATGTTAATTACATGGAAATGCCCATAAATATTATCACTGTACTTTGTATTAAAAGCAGGAAATGCATCTTGCGAACTATCATATTAAATGTCAATTTCATGCATATATCTGAATTCTATACAATACTGTTAATATTCTGATATCTTTCACAAAGATAATCTTCATGGACAGAATTAATAAATTTCACTTACAATATGATAATAGAAGCTTTCTCATTAAGTGTTAATTTTTGAAGTTTAATTGGCTATATAGCACCAGCAGAGATTCAATCTTGTGTTAAAAAATCACTAAGATGTGCACGCTGAAAATTTAGTACAATAATTTCAGGGGTAATTACTTTATTCAATGCAAGAAAGAAAGGCAAAGAGAGAAGAAGAAAATGGGAATAAAGCAGGTAAATTACAATTGTTTATAAAAACCTTAAATTTTTTGTCAAATAGAATCTTTTGATGTGTTATTTTGTAAGCAGGTGACTAATAACTTTCATAACCAATACCAAAGGCAGGGATGGCACTGGGCTTCACCAGTGTCGCAAACTGCATTTTTTAAAACTTACTGGCAACAAAAAATACCATCTAGCAATATTTTTGTTGACAGCATTTTTGCTGTTTAAACTTCTAAACAATCTTAGGTTTGGGCTGGAGAAATTCAAATACACTGTGAAAGGAAGTTGCAAACTTGGATATTAAATGCTCTGGAATCTATCTATTGCTATATAAACAAATGCTTTGTTCATATTTATCTATTGTTAGATAAACAACTCCTTTGTTCATATTGACAAATGCATCTTAACAGAGCATTTTTACATCATAATCCGCTTATGCAGACACCTGGCCTGTGGCCTGGGTTCAGTATGCTGTGATACACTGAGATAGTCATGCTACTGGATTAGTTTCAATCGATCAACCTCCAAAGGCAGGAACAGGAGCGGCTACCATTGATTAATGCCCGTTTGTATTTTTTTGTTTGCTTTCCTTTTATAAGAAATGAACCCCAAAATTATGGTTTCGCTGAAACTTCAAAGAAAACTGATTACCTCTGAAACACTGATTGTTCTATATAAATAATGAACAAATGAAATTGAAAAAAAAAATCAGTCTCATCCAATGTTCTACAATTATTTGATGTTACCGCTGCAATAACAAACAGGCATTTGTTTGCTCCTCGAAAGTTTGCATTTAGCAGTGACTTCAATAACATGCACCCTTCATCTAAGCAAGCCGACTAAACAACAAAGCACTTTTCACCAAAGTCAGCACCAAACTTAAATAAAAGCAATGGAATCTTGATCGATTGTTGCATTTTCCAAGTGATTGAAAATTTTATTGTGCCATGAAAGTTTCTGCTTTGCAGAAAAAATGTTTACGCTTATGACTGCTACCAAAGGTGGCATAAAATGCAAATTAAATTTCCAATCTTCTGAAACCATAGATATTTGGTCACAAAGATGTTGTTAAACCTTTAAATTTGTTCGTGTGTTTTCATTTCCCTATTAACAGCCTCATCACCTTGGCAACCTCTGCAAGATGATAACCGTCTCCAGCTTACCTAAATCTAGGCCATGTACATGTAGCATGTAAACAGCTATAAAACCATGTGCTACTGGCAACAATGAATATCTCAGTGAATATTTAGTGACATGTTTGTTGACAATGGGATATGGATCAAATGAGGAATCACATTTCTTTTTACATACGAGTTATCTGTGTTTTCAATGGGATGTAATTGATACATAAATTTTCTAACATGTGATCCATACTCGAATTCATGGATTTGTCATATACATGTACAGTACTTATGTATTATGGATTCTTCTACATATCTGTAAGTTGTCAATACACTCAGTGTAAATCGTACTCAATGACGACAGGTTTTATCTTACAAATTTCACTTCTATGCAAAATTAGATTGTTTTTTAAGCCCCTCCCCCCCCTCAGCTTATCTCAACATCCACTTAATTGGACAATAGTACCTTGGTCACAGGGATATCAAGATAAATCTGTAGTATTATAAAAATGGCAACATGTTTGGAAAATTAGTGACAAAATTTTGAGGTTGATGATTTTTGGGCAACAACTTTATTAATGACAGCGCCATTCCTGCCAAAGTAATGGATGCAGATCTTTAAAATAATGCATTAACCCAAGATTAAAAAAGCTATCTCACACTAACAGTTGCAATATTTGAAAAACATTTGTAATTTGAACCACTCAGCTGAAAAAAAGACCTCATTCAATATTAGAAAGGCACAAACATTTGTTTACCTATATAACCTTGGAATACCTAGCCTTTAACCCTTTACCTCATAGAGGGTATGGCTTTTTAGCCCTTCGATACACATGTAGCAAAGTTACCCAGTGCATTGTGCTATAAACAGAACAACTGTTACCTATTCTACTCCATACACATAGGCCTGTTAAGCAGTGAAGTGTATGTTACGTTTAACAGCAATTTCAACCATTGTGCGTTTTTGGTACACATATATTATGTATGGAAAGATTTAAGAGTAAAATCCGATCGTTATAGCTGTATAATTATTTTTCACATACGAATTTTTTATGTGCTTTAAAATCTTGAGAGAACTCATTCACCGTCAAGTCAGTGAAGTCACGTGATCAACCGTAGCTGCCATTTCTAATACTCGAAATTTACAAGTTCTTTGTCTGGTGTCTACATCACTAAATCAGCTGAATTTGATAATTTATAAAAACTAATGGCTTCCTACATCAGTATCAGAGCCTTTACCTAAGTTATTGAAGCTTTCATAGTTGTGATTCTAATCGTGAAAACTCGAGTAAGTACTGAACAAAATCCGCGACCTCCATTTTAGAGAGTCGAGAATTCGACCCAGTTACTTTAAATAGCAGATTTCGACCAGAGCATAAACAGTGACCACATGATCTGATGTAATGGTCATACACACCAATGAATGTAGTATCTAATAGGGGGTTTTCCCTGAAGGTGGCACTAGGAAAACCCGCTGAAAATGGCTGATGTTTACAGCAGGCGTCAGAAGGTGCTTCCATGAGAATGGTGTAGAGGCATCCAAAGGCGCTTCCATGCGAATGGAGTAGAGGCGTCCAAAGGTGCTTCCATGAGGTAAAGGGTTAACTGGATGTTGCCATCATCAAATATTGATAGAAAAAAAAAAATCCCATCTAACTTACAATAGTATACAATGATTCAGCAGATAGGTTTGTCTTGCACTTTTCATATTTATTGCCCTGCACAAAAACTTTAACACAAGGTTCCACACAGTACTGATACCACCCATGAAGATCAGCACCGTGTCCAACAGTTTGTTATGCATTTCATTCTGATGAAGGTGAGACAAAAATATCTAACAGTCAATACATGATTATGTATGAGTATAGATGTTAATCAGTGATGCATAAGAATATCACTGGTCCCCTTAAAAGACAAATGCTAAAATGCCTTTATTCGTCATCTTTGTCCTTCTTTCCATGCTTTAGAATCCTGGTGAACTCTACGTAGTCAAAATTACCACTTCTAATTGGAGCTTCCCGAAGCATTTCATCAACCTGAAAATTACAGTAATGAAATTACTAAACGTGAAGTCCACCTGTACATATATATGTAGATAGATGTTGATTTTTTTTTCTTGTTTCTATGATTATCAATACTGACTACAGATAAATACAGGATGGGTTGTACTTGTAGGTCAGAGAGATCTACTTTTTGGAAAGTACATATATAATTATACTGTGAAACCTGTCTGTCAAGAACAATCAATGGTCCAAAAATGTGTCTTTTATTAGCATTTTGTGTTTTGTTTTTAAATTAAAAAAAGACATGTGAAATATTAAATTAAACTCAAAGGAAATGGGTTCATTTCTGTTGTACTTCAGAAGCAATTGTCCATTATAAAGGGGTGTCCATTAGGACAGACTTTCTTACTTACAATCTTTTTTAATGAAGCTGCAATACTCATCAGGATATAGGAATACATTAAGTTCATGGTTGTACAAGCAACAGTGTCTGAGAAAACTGACAAACATTTTTTTCAATGCTATCCAAAGTTGATGAATATTTTCATATTATGCCAACATCAGCTCTCCTGTACTATGTGCAAATCAGCTTAAATGGGTTTGATGATCTTGTCTGCTAAAGAACAAAATTTATGATGAGGTTTCTATTAATGTGTGTGTGTGTGTGTTAAGGAAGGAAAACATTTAATATACTCAGCTATCACATGACACCTAACTGATGTTTCATATTATAGGTGATTCCTTACTTTGTTATTACACTTAAATAATTTTGTACCATGGTATTATGGAATGTACCATAATATTACCATAGTATACCACAATTATATTACGGATCAACAACTTAATGTTATGTCGGAGGGGCTGGACACTTTTTTGTTTACTTTCCTTCAGACAATAATAGGAAAAAAAAAATGTCTTGTTCCAATTTACAGCAAAATAACATCATGTTCTATCCATGATACTATTGGGAAAAATATTAATTATCTTGAAATATTCACTTCGTGTAAGGTACTGGCCATTTAATTGGGGGTGGGCAGGGCTGTAATTTTCTTTTGAGCTGAAATATTTTATTTTCTTTTAGAAAATTAAATGGCCAGTACCCTATAGTAGATGAATTTGCTTTCTTTATGTTAAATGTTGTATACATTGTAACATGAAAGCTGTAACTAAAGTGGGACGATTAAGCTTACACTATAGCTGATACTGTGAAATACATTGGGCTGATATAAAAGAGCCTATTGATAAAAATAGGAAGTCTTGTTAATAAAGCCTACTATATTGTAGCTATACTAATGATATAATAGCCAGGGAAACTTCTATGGGATCCAATGCCCTCGGGCAAGATATTTATTAGAGATGGCGAGTAAACAAAATACACTTACTAAATAAGTTCAGACAGAAAACAAGTGCACTAATTAAAATCGAAGGATGATTCGTAGTTTTGCAAAGGAATACACAAAGGAATACTTATATTTTAACACATTCATATATGCTGGCAAATAACTACAACATGACATGTTGGGGATTTTGGGCCAAAATTTGTCCAAAAGATGGATTTGGCCCAAATATGTTTCACAATATTCCACTTGGCCACTGTGTTGGCATATGTTAAACTTGTCAAATTGTGATTAAAGGATCATCAACATAATGTAACAGTCACCATTAACTTGTGACATATACCACATTTCTGGTAAAAAAAAAGACACTTTTAAGAACTATTTTGTTATGAATAATGAAAACACTGTGTTAATATCATTAAAAAATTCTATGGGAATTTCCATAATTCCTAACTGATGGAAACTACAGACATACCAGTACACCGAAAAAAAATCCCATGGTATGTAACTCTGGAAAAAATACAGCAGTAAACTGGTACACCAGTAATACCACATGCATCTAATTATTACTCATGTAAAAATAAAGTCCTGATGACATGCAAAGTACAGCTCTCCAGAAAAATGAAATATGCATGCTTTTTATTTTGGATGCATGAAAATTCCAATAGCTGAGTCCTATGTATGTAAGTTTTTCATCAGCAAACATATCTTCTATTTGATCCATTTCTACAAAGTAAGTTTCAAACATGGTGTGTGAACTATCAAACAGTTGAAATGCTTTTTAAATAATTTGGTAAAGCTGCAAAGACCAGATCTTAGCAGATAAAGAGATTAAAATAACTGTTAATTTACTTACAATGCCTAATTACTGTTTTGATCAAAAAACTAAAAACACATTTTTTTACACATTTTTGTGCTCTGCCACCATTCCGCACACTTTTTAATCCCTTTTAATTTGTGACACAACAATACACACATACTGTTTGGAATTATTGCAAGAAAAGAGGTATTATTGGGACTACCAATTTTAGGACTGGGACTGCAACTTTCTGCAAGGAATGAGTTCTGGACTGCAACTTTCAAAATTCTATGGCGACTCCAAATCTAAGTTATTTGTGGGATGTTAGTAACATCTCATACCCTTTTTTAAATGCACGTTTGGTGAGCAAAGCATCAGATTACTTTGTCCTGGGACATAAAAAATTGTCCTCATAAGATTAAGACATGAGACGTCAGTAATGCCTCTGACAGTTCTGAAAACACTTTAGTGAACAAAACATAAGCTCACCATCCTCCCTCTATGTGTTCCTAGCACAAACATCTTGTAATGCCCTTTATGGTCTACTATGAAATAGCAACATATTTTGTGGGGTACAAACTGCCATGGATACAATAACCCAAGAAAAGTTATCATTCTGGGAAACAGAAGAACCCTTTCTAGAATGCATGAAATTAATTACTGATAAAATGATAGTATTTTACAAAGCCATGAAACTGTATACCCATGAGAAATATATATACTCATATAGAAGTTGGATCCAACTGTAAACTTCACAGACCAAAATCTGCCATTGCACAATATGCTGACAGATCAGGGCCTATGCTACTTGTAAGGAGCAATCAGTAGAACAATGACCCTGATCCACCAGCACTTATGCAGTGGTAGATGAGGTCTATGTTGTTTGTAGTGGGACTCAACTAATGAGTGATTGCATATAGTACATGCACAAGTTTTCTACTTAATGTACCATGAAATGTTACAAAATTCTCATCAAAGGATTTTATCTTACCTCCTCATCTGTAAATCTATCCCCCATTGTAGTCAGAAGTTCCCTGAGACGTTCCTCTGGGATATAACCTAAAAGTAGTAACACATGTAATTCCATTTGCCTTATTTCCAGGACAAAAAATTTATAACTTGGGACCCAGTTATTTTCTCCATAAAGTGTCTGCCAGACTAGGCATGTGCCTATCCATTATTATATAATGTAAACAAACAGGATCCTTCAGAGTGATTTACCAGTTATGTGCCATATATGAACTAGTCAGGATAAAGGTAATTACTTACAAATGATCGGATATTTAAACCAATGCAATACAAAATGAACTCGTTTTGCAGTTCAGCTTTTGAAACAGCAACAACTCGTGTTCTGTGATTATTTATCAGGAGCCACTTTGAAGTCGTCTTCGCCAGCCAAGGTTCTGATATGTTAGCCTATTTACGCCTTGGTGGATCATTAAGATACTTCAGAGCTTTGTCCTAGTGACAGCTACTGGATTTCATGAGTTGTCTCCCTTAGTATGTACTGCCGACTAAGCAACAGTGTGTAACAGCTGTGCAATGTATGTGGGCCAAAAAATGGTGGAGGTGATTGATTTCAAAAGGATACTTTGCAAGTATAACACTTAAGTTATGACTATATACCACAAAGAAGCCATTACATGTGTATTTGAGGGAAAGGATGTATTTGTACAAGCATGGACCGGTTGTGGAAAACTGCTTATTTATGAGTCAATTAGAGAAGTGTGCTCCCCTTGTCTCGATATTGTAGGAACAGTATTCAAATCTGAATAGCTTGATTTTGACTGGATGTGCAGCTTTCCACTGCATCGAATGAAATTCACAGACCCAAAGCACCAAAATATCTGAAAAATCCACGAAGTGTAGATAGGTTAACACATCAGAACCTTGGCTTGCATTGATGCTATAAAGTATTTTGAAAAGGCCTGCAAATAAAGATGACAGGAACACACATGTAAACTTGCAAAGGTCCTGAAATAAAGACTTTGAGAGTACACATGTGCTTGTACTGTTGACAGCATTTATGTGTACTTGCAAAAGGCACTCAAATAAAGATGATGAGAGCACATGTGCTTGTAAAAGGCCAAATTAAAAATGTCGGAAAGACGAAAAATTTCAATGATGAATAAGGAGATGAATAAGATGATAATGCCTGTAATAGATTCCAATGATGTTTACCAAAAGCTGAATGTATTTCATGGAATGAAAGTTGTCTTAAATTTGATATTAAAATGAAAATGCAAAAACTGAATGGTTTCTAAGTCTACACTTGAAATGGTAAAACTATTAATAAAAAGTAAAACTGATTTCATTTTCTGGGTCCTATTCAAGTACATTGTTTTTTCTCACATACTTTTATTAACATACACACAAATTTAAGAACAAGCTTAAACAACAACAATTAAATCCAAGTTTATGTTCAAATTTGTCTGGACAAAGCCACCTGAAGGCCTTACCCAGCCAAAATTTCTCCCATTAAATCTCCAGGACTCAGTTATCAGAAAAATTTTGCTGGTCCCCGATAATTTCCTCATTAACCAAACTTTAGTTTCTTCACTAACAGCAGGAAAGTGTATGAGTCATGCAACTGCTATGCTTTACTGAACAACTCTAGTTGTTTTCTTCAATCCCTGTTAAAATAAATGCAAGGCTAAGTTGTCATACCTCAAAGGAGGTGTCAGTACTAGCAATTACAAAAATCATTAAATGCAATCAAAATTTTCATATGGAGACTCGTTTGAATCTGGCACATCAATTCTTGTACATAAAATAATGAACTTGCAGAAATAGACAATTCTGCATTAAATCAATTATTTTCAAAAGAGAAATTCAATCATATCAAATCATTTAAGAAAAAACTAGCAGAAGAGAGGTAAAGCCTGTTGATGAATAAGGTCCAGTTCTGAAAAAGAAAATTCTATAGTCCAACCTATTTATGGTACACCAAAACACCAAATGTCAGCAATTTTTATGGCAAAATTTAGCAATACATAGGAAATTTATAGTTTTCTGAAGGTCAGGGGTCTCAAACTCAAACAACCCTGATGGCTGCATGAGGGCATTTTTGAAGGCCCAAGGGCCACACCACCTTTGTTATCTTTCATGACACCTTGTGATGCCAATCATTTTGCAGGCTACAGGATACAGCCTGGCAGGCCACACGTGGCCCATGGACCACGTTTGAGACCCTTGCTGTAGGTCTTTAAAAATTTAAGTACAGGACAAAGTTTCTATAAAAAAAATCAGGGTTTAACATATAAAAACCTGTAAAACCAACTTTGAGCCCATGATCAAAGCCTTAACTGCTGACAATAACCTGTCGACACCAAAAAATATGTGTATATCCCAGTTCCACAAATATGGACTCTAAATAACTGAAAGTCTACTGTTATGTATATCTATATTTTCTGTAACTTCTGGTATAATATTTAATTTAATTTTCAAAATTTTTATTCATGGTTGTAAACTGTATAGAATATTTTTTTATTATAAATTGCATGCGTAATTTGGTTCTGTTAAAATGCAAACTGCGATGGATCTATAAATAGATGTTTTCTTACGTGTTGACAATTACTAATAATAATCATAATAATAAGACTTAAAATGGCGCTTATGGTGTATTTTCTTCGTGACTGATGGGATATCAATATTTCCAGAATAATTTATGTGGATTCCTATTGGTTGCGTGAGGTCCTTTGAATATACTTAGCTTGTGGTAAATCAATTGTGTATGTTGTCACATTGGGTCTACTGTGAACTACACTTGCAATATACTGTGTATATAAGGAGAAAGTTAAGCATTCAGTTTCATTCCGATTTTTGGAGTCATTCACACTTTTGTGTTTCTGATGTAAGTCTGCAGACATGTTTTATATTGTACTTAAATATTTTTCAAGAGGAAAAACATTTGTCTGGTCTGTTCAGTGGTGCTAGAAAGTGCTCATTATTTGGACAATATTATTCTGGAACTGTTATAAATTATTCTAAAGAATTCTGGACAATGCCATCTTGACAATGCCATGGTTCTTGGAGGACCAATACATTTCTGATATTGAAATTATGAAGGACTTTTCATTTGTTTAGGACTTTCAT
The DNA here is from genome assembly GCA_016617855.1 of Megalonaias nervosa. NCBI lineage: Eukaryota > Metazoa > Mollusca > Bivalvia > Unionida > Unionidae > Megalonaias > Megalonaias nervosa. Next base: position 44,949 of record JAECUM010014902.1, on the reverse strand, counting down.
AGACCATTATAAGGACTAATTTGGATTCACTTCATTATACCGTAAGTTCCTCTCACTTTTTCATTTATTATTAATTGAACTGTTTCTTAAGTTTTACAAAACTTGTTGGTTTTGCTTCTTTTCTGTTACTTACGTTTGTCACCACAGAGTCGTAACACTACAACTATAAAATGGAAGTCATAGATGGAGGGATTCTTACTACTTAAAAAGGCTAGTGGTTTCCTTTTGGCCATCTGCATTTTCTTCCCCACCTAAATGTCCATCTTCCATATCATCTCTGAGAATGTCTTTTAAGTTGAACTTTTTTTTACATCAGACAGAAATTAAGTAATTTTTCAAGTTTTGAACATGGCAAGTTAATGTTTTGAGAATTTATGGGCAAAAACTGCAGAGCACTGAGAGAAAACAAATGATTTTATCCAAAGTTTATTGTATTTTACATATTAAGTAAGTGTTCCAGTAAAATATTTATCATACACAGACCAAAGGAAAAGCAGCTTTTAAAGACTCACTTGTTGTATGTAGAGAGGTGCATTTCCAATGTGAAATCATGGATGACATGTAACAAGCTGCAGATGAATGATGATAAAACTGAAGCCATCCTGATTACAACACAAAGACTTTCTCATTCACATCCTTTACCTCAGACAATAAATATCAGCAACACCAACATTAAATTCACACAGTCAGTATGAAACCTTGGTGTTACTCTTGACAGTACTCTCTCATTGCATCAACATGTCATGAACATATGCAAGGCTGCATATCTTGAGCTGAGACGAATCAGCTCCATTCACAAGTATCTTTCAGTTGATGCTACTAAAACACTTGTGTGTTCCTCAGTACTTTCAAGACTGGACTATTGTAACTCAATTCTGTCTGGTTCGTCTCGATATCTACTTCAGAAACTTCAAAAAATTCAAAACACAGCTGCTTGGATCATCCTTAGAGTACCACGATCAGAGCACGCATCTCCCCTGCTCTGTACCCTACACTGGCTATCCATACGATCCAGAATTAAACACAAAATTTGTTTTCTGTGCTACGTTTCACTGACGGGCTCCAGTCCAACATACCTATCTGACCTCACCCATGTGTACACACCTGCAAGATGCTTACGCTCCTCTTCTGACACTCGTATTCTCATTATTCCCACTATGAAGATGAAATCATATGGACAACGCTCTTTTGCATACCAGGGCCCAGCAATGTGGAACGAACTGCCCACTGCACTTAGACACAAAGATACAGTGATCTCATTCAAGAGCGCTCTTAAAACTCACCTATTTCAACTGCAAAAACAGACTTAAAGACCTAATAATGTATCGTTGCCTTAAATATTTACAGCATATTTTCTGTTTCTACTTTCGTGGTGTTTGTTATTATTTTTGTAATCATATCATTATATATGTTTTTTTTTTAAGTGTTGTCAAATGTTGTAAAGCGCTTAGAGCGTCTAAAGATTAGGCGCTATACAAAGTCCTCATTATTATTATGTAAAAATCTAGAACAATTTGTAGCTATTATCTCAAAAATTTAAAAGGCCATTGGGGCAAGTAGTTCTCTGATGAAGGGCCAATGTAAGACAAGTGATAGTGCTCAGGTGCTTTGCTATCCTATTTTTGGAGCATTGTGTATGAAGCACATGATTCAATAAAATGATAAGGATCATTAATGCATTTTATCTGCACAAATATGAGAATGCTCAAGAAAAACAAACTCTGGATCACCTTTTCTCTGCATCAAGAATAATTCTCCATACTGTGCCATTAATGTATGCTGGTGCAAAACTTGAGACAACTTGCATGACATAGGGGAAGTAACTCTCAAACTGCACACATGACTGGTCAATGCAACTGAAAATTGTTCTCGTGAAAAACATCGGATTAACTTGGCAACTGGATTAAAAGATTTCAGTTTGTACTAATCTTTACATGAACATCTCTTATCTTACATTTTAAGTTACTACTACTGTCAGATAAAATAAAAATAAATAAATAAGAAATAAAATATATGTTTTGGTTACTTTAACATGCAAACGCTATAATCAAGACCTCTACACCAGTACCAATCAATTTAATAATTTAATCACCTGAATTGTCTTCATCAAAACATGCAAATGCATTCTTAATAACATCCTCTGGGTCAGTGCCATTCAGTTTCTCTCCAAACATGGTCAGGAACATGGTGAAATTGATTGGACCAGGAGCACAGTTTACCATTTCTTCCAAATCCTGGTCTGTGGGATTTTTACCTGCAAATATCACACTGCAAATGTTAAACTTTTAATACCACAATAAATAGTGCCTATAAATATTTTACTGAAGTAAATGCAGCTAGAGTTTATGGATTTTCTGGTGTTTCTCGGTCCCAAATATAAGCCTCCAAGTCAAATAAACAACACCTATTCCTGTATACATGTAGAACATGTCCAAATTGTGGAGAATTTAATCTGACTATAATTCACTCCTGAAAATGTTATGCCTAATATAATATGTACACAAATTTATGGTGTTTAGCCCTTTCCCAACTGCCCAGAACAGTTATCCAGCAAGAGAAAAACAAAGGGGTGTATCTCCGCTGCTTTCCGCACCATCCTCCTCTAACTTCAGCAGCCTCCAAGTACCACCTACCCCTTTACACTTCAAAAGCCCTCTCTTCTGCCTATCCAAAGGTCACTACAACTTTAAAACTAGAGTTGTGTTGTTTTCTATTTATTCCATTTATTTTTCTGTTTATTTAACATATTCTAACCTTATGAACATATTTTTGCCTGTTTCTACTTCCAAACTAACGTAGCCTAAATTTCATTATTAACACAAAGTCTTTTTTACCGCAAAGAACAAATTCTTTTTATTGCAAAGAAAATGCCAATTGTTACAAAAAGTGTCCTTTCCTTCTTCAGAAGTGCCCCTTGTGCTAATAAAGTGACCCTCTTCCCTTCATTGCTGTAAGAAATTCCTAAACGGAGCATTTTAAAAAATATTCTTTCTGCATATCATGGCCATCCTAAGTGCATGCAATATATTAAGGAACAAGCAATAAGCAAGCCTAAAATATTAACATGAATTTCTTTGAATCCACTGGATTAGTTGATTGGGACATTTACTAGTCCTGTTGAATCTACAATAGTTCTTCCTGCAAAATGCTGACTGACAACAAAGAACTAGCCATTGAACTACTTCTATTAAACTAGTAGTCCAGCAGGAAATTTACTAGCATCAGGCTAGTGGACTAGCACTTATTTAAAGCCCTGATATGACTGGATAACCATGCATTCAACAACCAATGGTGTTAATGTGAGATTCACAGCAGAGTATTTTGGTCTACAACCAGCTTATGTAATCTAATGAACTAGAGGCAAGCAGCTGATTGATAATGACAACAGATCAGCACAAACACACGGAGTGAACATTTAAAGATGTCCCCTTTAATTTTTGTTTGTGCATGTGTTTAGTTATGTTCAGAAACTTAAACACAGATAAATTTTTTGCACATAAATTACGTAAATGGAAATGATGAGTCAGGAAGGATTTTTTCCGAATTCTAGTTGAATTAGAATAGACTGAGCACTCAATTATTTGCACTTTTTTTCCCCCAATATAAGCCTGCACCTCTAGTACCATATATACTCAATTGTAAGTCTAATCTGCAACTGCACTGACCTAGATCTGCCTCTGCATAATGCACCAGCAATCTGGGTCTGTGCAGCTTGGAGTTGGACTTCACTCATAGGCGAGTATATAGGTATATTAAAGTTAGTTCACCATTTAATACAGCAATGAAATCCGAGTTTAATTTGATATGTCTTGAGTGGAGGTCTTGAAAGTGAAATAGTTTTTAGTCTCCGCCAATCTATGGTCCTTTTAAGGCAAGGTTTTTTGAGGCTGGTTAATCTTGTATTGTGCTAATTAATTAGTACAAAAGACATTAAGAAAATTTCTTTAAACAGGATCTTCAATACTTTTTATTACCTCATGTATTGATGTAGTAGTTATCACATCCAATATTATCATGAAATCAACACAATGCACATAATGCATGGACAATGGGTACGTAAACGACAGTTTCAAACAAGATGGCTCAACTATCTAACAATTGCCTTAAAGCTAAGTTTAAGACAGTTGACCAGGAAATATTTTTCCAGAATGATGCTTCTAGCAGAAATTTATTCCCATGCTGCCTGTCATATGTTGTGAAACACCTGTTGAAATGTTTCACTGTTTTATATCTTCATTCTTATTGATGGCACATCAGAATCATCTGTCCAATATTGAAAAACCATTATGCCTAGATGCTTTTTGTCAAAGTTGGTCAAATTCTGTCATGCAGTTCTTTTAAGTAAGTTGTTGATGTTTGTTCTGTTTTAGTATGACAGCTATATCTGATGAAGGAATGGCATGTTTTTATGCATTTAAAATGTTTTCAAAGTAGGATGCATGCTGTCAAATTTGGTCAACATATGTTGAACTGTTGTTGTAAAGAAGGTGTTAAAGTCTGTATTCAGTTTTATTAACTGTGGACATATTTAGAAGTGATAGGCATCATATGTGCAAAAATCTGAAAAAAAGGTGTTAAAATTTTTAATTATTTTTCGTAAATATGGCCATATTTAAAAGTAATAGGCATAATATGCACAAATTTGAAGCCCTTCATGCATGAACTTTGTTAAATTTGATCAAATTTTGTTTAGCAGGGGTTGAGAATGGGTCATTTAAAAGTTTTTTAATTTTTAGGAATGGTGGCCATATCTGATTGCCATCATTGATGCCAATCTGAAAACCATTAATACTATAGTGCTTTTTCTCAAATTTGCATGAACTTTGTTAAATTTGATCAAATTTTGCAGAGCAATTGTTGAGAAGTTGTTTAAAAGCTTTTTAAATGTATTTCTAGCAATGGTGACCATATTTAATACAGGATTTTCAACATTGTACAAATCTGTTTGCCCTAAATGCCAAAATGCTGTCTAGTTTGGTCAAAGTGGTTTTTGGAAGTAACTGAAAGGTTTTTGGATCTTTAGCAACGGCTGTAATACTTGATGGATCAGCATGATTCACACAAATTTTACAATCTTTTATGTCAGAATGCTTTCTATAAAATTTGGCCTAATTCTGACGAGTAGTGTTTGAGAAGATATTTTTTACAGGTTTTTTTCTATGTTTAGCAGCCAGGACTGTATTTGATTTGCACCACTTTTATGCCATGTTTGGCTGAAATTGGTCCAATGGTCTTGCGAGGATGAAATAGCAAATGCTGATGAGAGATGATGCACCATTGACTCCAGATCAAACCATGACCTTATGGCCAAATAAAAAATGTGTGGTTTGGTTACATTTGAAAAATTTCTTTAGGGAAGGTAGGTCGGTATCAACTCTTTTGTTGTTGTCCTCTAGTAGGATTTAAATAAAGCATAAACAATCAAAAAAGCATCATTTGCATCTTGAATTTATTCTCTATTATCATTACATCCATTGTTAATTTGTTCTTCTGAATCTTTTGCCTTTTTTCCAATGTTTTGTTGTTTATTCCCCCCACCCACCCAAATGTAGGATCTGCAGTTAAAGATAGGGCTGGCTGGGTAACTAGAACAATGCAGACGTTTTTATTTGGCATTATCAGCACATCAACAAATGATGAATAGTACTCAGGGGTCAAGCTAGACTTGAATTTTAGGGAGAAGTGACTTCTCCTTTTGGACAGAACAGGGAGAAGTGAGAGCTCAACAGGGAGAAGTGGATGCAAAGCAAGAAATGCAATATATATATATATATATATATATATATATATATATATATATATATATATATATATAAATGTGTGTTCTCTTATTTAAATTATGCCCTTTATTTCCCAGTATTCATAATTGTATTTAACATTGGATTTAAGCAATACTTTATTTTCTACTAGAAAATTTTCTTAGTTATTTTGGCCATATGACACTAAAAGAGAATAACAGAAACTGCATTGTAACAAAATGTAACTGAGTAACTAGATTACATTATTGTAATTACAAGTTGGTAAAAATGCTTAATCAACTACTCTCACTCAATTTTTATATATTTTTGTATTATTTTTTTTTAACATACTTTTTAAAAGTTCACAATAATGGCACTTTCAGAGATTTCTAAACGCGTTTGACACAATCCCTGTACCATGTACATGAGGGCAAATACACACGTGTCCTCATTTCTTTGTTGCGGATAAAACATAACCGTAACTATTCATACATAACACACTAAAATGCATAAAATTACAGACATGATTCATTTATAGACGGTATATGAACTAAACCCTTCTTTCCAACCGCATCAACACAGATGTGAGTGCATCTATTTTTAGAAGGAGGGGTTTTCATAATGTAATCATTCAATATAGCTTCACTATAACAGTCCATGATAGGATTGCAAATTTATGGTTTATTTATTTGTCTACATACTTGTATTAATTTTAGGCATTGATTAAATATCATCTGATTCTCAGCTTTTTTCTGTATTTTCACAAATACGAGTCAAGTCAGAAAACAACTTTGACCTTACAACACTTCTCGCGAATTCCACAACATGGCATTGTCTCAAACATTTCTGACCTATATAATTACATTTAAAGTTAAATCTTAGGCTAAATAACATAATACCTAGGCTTTGCTTTCTATGAATTGTATATTTTTCTGTATATATTTGCTCAATGATTTATGAAAACAGACAATCTAATAAACTGGTACTTCCCAGACACAGCGATATCCGCCATTTATTCCCCGTTACTGGTACACTTACTGTTTCAAACTAATTTAATGACGAAAAAGTGTACAAATGGCAATTAATATAAACAGATCACCGATTTTATTCTTAAAACACAGATTACTATATACATACTATTGTTAAAGTTTCGAAACACAAGTTTGGATGTTTTTATCATCGAAGGATAACATGCGTAAATCAGGTAGTGACAGGGGCCTAGTTGCCAACTCGGGAAATGGTTAATGGTCAATCAGCTATCAAAACACATGCCTGTGAATGCGCAAGAGTTTGTTTGTCAGGGTAACTGATATCAAAACTAGGCCTAGCTACTCATGGCTTGAAGAATACCTTTCGCTACAACACAATACTTGAATAAACCTGCCTAAGGCGAGGGGGCATCTCAAAAATATACCTCTAAAATAAAATCACAGGGCGAAGTCGTTTTCGCTTTCCTAACAGAAGAAGGCGAAGTTTACATTTTTTAGGCGACTTAGTTGCCCACTTTGCCTGGTAGCATGACCCCTGGTACTACGGCAATGAGAACAATGTACCAACACATATAAAGTTTGAAGCTATATGTACAAACCCATGGAGGCTAGCATTTCACTTAAATCTTCTTTGCAGATAAATCCATCTCTGTTTTGATCTATCATGTTGAAGGCCTCTTTGAATTCCTGAATCTGGGCCTGGTCAAACATTGCAAAGACATTAGAGGTTGCTCTCTGAGCCCTCTTCTTGGTAGTCTTTGCCTTTGTTTTGCGACTAGACATTTTGTATTATTATCCTGAAAAGAAAAATATATGTGCTATGAAATTCAAAATGCACAGTGAAAGAAACAAAAGTTTGATCGGTATTGTCAGCGGTAAGACCCTGTGCATACCTCACATTTAGAACTAAAAGACTTTGGGGTTATTTCAGGCCAAAACAATTCTGGCTTCCCTGTATGCCTCACACTGACTGATGCTTTGTTATCTCAAATCGTGCTTTGCCATTCCAAGATAACCCATCTGATTAAAACAGACCCTACTGCTAAAACAATCTATGTCATATGGATCTCTAACAGCTGCTTATGAGGCCATGTTCAATGTACTTTTTAATCAGCCAATAAAATAGTTGCAGTGATCCAGAAACATTTTCTCACACAAAGGCAAAGGACAACTGGCTTTTAAAGAATCAATTGTCCTGTTAAAATATCTACCTGCCCTAAGGAATTTGTATGCAACACATTTGTTTTTAAAAAAAGCCTCTTGGGCAAATAGCTCTTGGAGGAGGACTGCAGGGCCTCAGCTAGTCTTCGCATGAAAGAATTTTGAAAGTGGCGCTATTCTTTACTGACTGGTGAAAGTTGCTGGTGACAATTTTTATAAAGTAAATTTTTCATTTTTCATTGATATAAGTGACTTGGGCCACTTAACATCTGTTTTCACTATCTATGGCAGTCAGTGGATCATGTCAGTAGATGATGAATAAGATGTTATTCGAACATGTTTGCAGCTAACTGCAGGCTGTCAGTTGGTTTTGAGAAGCAATAAATGTGATTAGTAGGAAATAAGGAACGAAAGGGGATATACTCTATTGTTCAATAGGTCGGCAAAATGATCAGGTGTCATTTGCAAGTGTTGTTAATTTATGTTTACTGAAAACTGAGTGTGGTAAGCACTTGGGACTGCTAAGTGTTTTAGGGATTATTTACTTAGACAACACGTTTTTGTGGTCTGAACTTGAATGAATAACACAGGATGCCGCTACAAGGATGCCAGCTGTCGACTGTAAAGGGCTTGTGCCACTTAGATCAATGAAAAATTAAAAATTTACTTTATACAACAAGTCTGTATTAAGCACAAAGAATATGGCTAATCTAGCTATGAAAAACAAAGATTTATATCCAGCTGCATCTGAGGCAGCTACCAGGTTACTTGTTGCCCCCTATTTCTACTGCTGACTGTGAGAGGGGGTTGAGTCACCAGAATCTGATAAAACAAACTTACAAAATTCTACAGATATATCTACTTTGAAAAATTTAATGACAATTTATATTGATGGGCCCAATGTTGAGAATTTTTATTTCAGGAAGGCATTTAAGAAATGATCTGGGACAAAATGAGGCAGATATTGATGAAGTGTCAGTGACACTGTTCATAAATACTAAGCAGTATTTTGTATTATCAGTAATAAAGAAACAAATTTATTAATTCTTGCTTTTCATATGCTATAAATTGAACTTTATGTGTATATAATGATATTACTATATTTATACAATAATTATTCTTGTGCTCTGAAATGTAGCCAAAACATGCAAAAAATGTTTTATTGTGGTGTTTATATAGATTAAAAAATAGGGCCAATATAATATTACGCATATATTTAAGTCCATGCATCATGGTATAAAATGGCTCCTTTGGCTGAAAAGTTGTTCCAAATTTGTAAATTTTGGCAAATTTCATGGTGCAAAGAAAAATATTTCCAAGGGAGGCCCTGACTGGACCCTGTTTAAAATTTAAGATGATTGGGGCACATGACTCTCATTTTTGGGGCACAGCTGCAGTCAGATTTACATCAGCACATCATTTTCAACTGATCAAATCCACCCAAGGAAGAAATCTGAAGTATACAGTCTTTAAAAAATATTGATATAAAGAGGGATTTGCAATTGGTTGAAAATTTAAAATTAATAATTAGCAACAAGGAAAGAAGTTGCATCTTCACAATTATGGATTTGCATTTATACTTCACCCAAATTCTACAATGTAAGACACTGACCCAGAAAGTTATGATTAAGGGGGTGGGGGTGGGAGGGGGTCAACATATTAAAATATTACACAACCTTCCAATACAATTTTACGTATCTTTGTACTGGATTCTTTGGCTGGGAATGGGAGGCCAAGTTTCAAGAACATCTTGAATAATTTGCAGTCTTTATTAACATTGCTGCATTGGGGAGACGTCTTACGTTTTAGGACTAGGGAAGGGTCAGAGGAACTCGGATTATATCATAACTATCTGGGGCGAAGTCTTACATTGGAGGACGATGACTGCCAATAATATGTGCGAATCGTTCGTGGAAAGCCTGCCTTCTATATATCAACATGGATAAAGATAAAAGACAATATTCTACCACGTTCAAGAAAAATTTTGTGGACGAGAAGATTTTCAAGGGTGTGGCAAATGATGAGGTCATTTCATTTTCATCAAATTTACCAATGAAATTAAAACACATAATAAGAATAACGATCTGAAACAAATTAGGAACAGAGAGGCAACTGTATCTTTTGGAATCGAAGACAATTAAGATTATTTCTTTTTTCATGAACAGCAGAAGAAAACCATCAACGTTTATACGTGTAACTGTCTCTCCGTCAACTAGATTTTTGTTTTTGTTAATACCAGCGGTTCCGACTAGGTCAAAGAATTTTTAACAGCAATTTACACAATATCAAATAATATTTTAAAACAAACATTCATAAAACATGTCTAAAAATGCTATCTGATTCATTAAATAATGGAATGAAACCTTACCTTTCAAACGAAATATGTCAAGTATTCAACCCCGGAAATGACAGACGGCCGCGCACGCGTCCTGATCGCAATGTCCTTCAAATTAGTTAGCATGAAATATATTCATAAAAGTGCCATAAAATATATCATATATTTTAACAACAAAATAAATAATCCATGATATATTTTAATTCTCTGCTCACATTTTTTCAATATTTTAAAACTATAAAATAGTTATGAAGTGTTTCGGGTTGAACACCTGCAAATGGGTATGACTAAAACACGCAATGGAAACAAAAATGTAATGCAATGGTAATAAAGTACGCAATGGAAATTAAAAAAAAAAAAAAAAAATGTATATACCACTTTTCCGTCACTGTTTGAACTAAATATGATTTCTGGTTATAAAATTGACATCAAAAGATTAAAAATGAACATTTATTTTAAATAATAGTGCAAATATACTCAAAGAATTTTTCACTTAAATGTGACCGACCTGTTGCGCAATGGACAATCAATAAACGAAATAGAGATTTTTGAAGTTAGTAAATTTCATTTAGTGGTCTTCATCTCGAAATTTGGATAGATGTTTTATTTGTTATTTTTATGTTATTAATTTAATTGAAAACTTACAACTTAATAATAATAAAAAATAATGTAACCTAATTCAAACGAATGTTACCAGACTGCCACACAACAAAAACCCGCAAGCGCTATTAAATTTCAAACTTAGTAAATTATTAATCCATAAACTTTAATGTTAATAAAAAGTATTATTTATGAATATTTCTTATTTTTATATATTTCGACGTGCAAACTGGCTTTAAATAATTACATAATTTTAGTGTATTGTGTTTCATATGACAGTGACCGGCCTGATGCACTAAAAGCATATTGTTGGCAATATCGGGGTAATTATTTGTCCAGTTAGATGGAACTTTTTCCCTTAAGCGACTGCACTATAACATGAGTTTGTAATAGAAGCATTAGTTTCTTGTCGAAATAAATTTCGATTGTCTTTTCAAAGGCGTTAGCATCTTTAGCTTGAATGAATTCCGTCTCTTAACGTGCGTACCCAATGTATCTATGTCTTTTGTATCTACATTGCCATTGCTTTAAAAAATTTCGTTCCGTACGCGCTGCCTGTCTACCAAGGGATATCCAACCTCTAGTTGTTTACTAAGGATAAATGGCGCCCGGTGCGACGATGATGGGCCACGACCTCTGGCGTCTGGGGAAACCTTCCCGTACCCCCACCCACCCGCGTTAGTACGCTACTGCCAACCTCAGATTCTAAGTATCGACTGCAGTTTTGTTTTAGGTGCCTTGTACACAAAACATGGGTACAACCCGGAAGTTTTGAAAATTGATTATATTTTCTATTTTCGATTCAAACATATTTGTATCCATTTGATTCCTTTGATTTTCTTTCTAATTAAAAACGCAAAAACTAATTTCTACTGCTTATTTTATTTTCCCACTGCGTTCAGTTTTACCATTGCGTATCTTAATAATACTGCATGCGAATGGTGGATCCCATTACTAAGTCGACAATTTTGGATATGTACATTGCAATAAGTATTGAAACTGGGAAATTCTGTTAAATGTCCAAACTAAAGAAGTCAAAGTTTTTAAAATATACTGGTATTTAAAGTCAGCATTGACAAATTGTTTCAAGTTCAGCTTCTTCCCATGTGCAATAGGGACTTGGAACAAATTACCATTAATAATTGCAGAAGCTCCTGACTTGGTATCTCACAAGCAGGAGCTTTCCAAAATCACATTCTAATGAACTAGTCGGCTACAAGTAAGACCTAGTGATTCTCAGGGCTATGCCGGTTGATGTTCCTTATCTCATCGTCGCTACGGTAACCGAATTGGTCTGAGTATGAAGAGACGAAAACGTACACTGACACTCTTTTTCTTATTTCTGCCTTTCCTATCATTACTCTTCTGACTGACCTATCACTTCCGTCTTTACTTTATCTTCGACCACGTACCACCCGTTGCTTAATAGTCAAGTGTAACTGCATCAGTGTATTTATAGATAGATAATCTCTATATGTGAACAGTGGTTGGGAAATATCCTTGCTTGTGGGCGAGTCTAAGCTAAATCAGCAGCGCTCAAAGAAAAAAAAAATTAGACACAGCCCGAGCTGGTGACTATAAACAGAACAAAAACAAAAACGAGAAAAAAAAAAAAAACAAACCCCACAAACCCTCCACCCCCCACACCCAAAAACAACAACTAAAAGCATAACAACTCCTGACTCAACTTCCATAAACCCGGACTCCAACTGCCATATTCCCAGAATTTCCCAATTTTAAATATTATTTGTCACACAACGTCGCAATTGCTACAATTCAAATACGAATTTAATAGTGTTAAATATGAAGTTTTGACGTTTATGCAAGTGTCATTAGTGTTCATCACGACTTTCATTAGGGAATGGATGGACCATCTTCGCTAGCCAAGGTTCCGATATATTACCCTATCCATATCTTGGCACACCGCATCCAATCAATACACCAGTAACGACTTCTTTCTGGTACGTAGTCATTCTTTAGATGATCACTTACAAAGTATCCTTTGTAGGTCAATTGCTTCCACAATTTTCGGCCGATGTACAAAGTACCGCTGTTACACGCTATTGGTGAGTTGGCATTTCATACTAAGGGAGGCAACTATGAAGTCCTATAGTTGTAGCTAGGAGCAGCAGAGAGGGTGGACCCTACAACTTTGTAGAGACCTTATATTTGAAATTTAAGGGTTCCTACGAGGGCTGAAAAAAAGTTTTTGTCTTAATAATGAAAACTTCTCTAATTGATCAGATTTTTTCACAATCTGGTCACATACGTTTGTCGTCCACCCTCTCTGCTGCTATAAATTAAACAGCCATTATAGATATTATCAATAATGAGTATTGGAGAACCATACTCAGCTAAATTAGCTCGAGGGCGACTAGAGGCAATTAAAAAATATCTACCCGTTCGTGATTCTGTTAAGCAACAACTACAGTCGCGTCAGGAATCTCAAGTTGAATTTGAAGAGGATACAAAAAAATTATTTAAACCTATCACTGAGACCATTAAAGGTATTCAACCTGTGTTAGAGAAAACCGCTGAAGCAACTGGAAAAATAGCAAGAAGAACAAAAAAGACAAAAAGAATTTTACGTGAACTTCCAGCCGAAATAGCTGCTGCGATGCCAGTCCCGGAAATACATGATGATGATCAACCTGAAGATGATGAAGCAGAAGGTGCTGAAGCACCAAAATCAGTAAGTATAAGTACTGCTGAATTGATAAATAAATTTAATGAAGAAACTATTAAGGTAATTAATAACCTTACAACCCTACAACAATTAGCTGAATTTGCTGTGGATAGTTTTAGTCAAAGAGATAAATTAATAAAACCTGAACACATAAAAGATATTAAAAACAATAAACAATGGCGAAAATATTTATATCGCATAGGTATGAATGTTGAACAAGCTAGATTTGATGATCCAGTATATAGGGAATATATTGGGGAAATTAATAATTTAATTCAATCAAGAATAAGGGGTGAGGAAGAACAAAAGAAACAAAAGATACAACAAAAAGAACAAAAAAGACAAGAAGAAATAAAACAATTACAACAAAAAATACAACAAGAACAACAACAAAAACAACAAAAACAACAAGGACAACAACAAAAACAACAAGAACAAAAACAACAACAAGGACAACAACAAAAACAACAAGGACAACAACAAAAACAACAAAAAACATCAAAACCATTTGAGCAATCACTTCATGATTATCCAGAATTACCAAAAACACCACCGAAACCAAGTAAAAAAGCACCACCGAAACCAAGTAAGGAAGAAGAAGAAGAATATATTCCGTCAGACACCTCTCCTGTCGCAACTGGAAGTCGTCTAGGAAGTGGTTTTATTACTTGTCCCAATAACGTTCTTGCTGATGTCGATCGACTAGAAATTCTCATTTGGAGGAAAACGAGCTGGTAATAATTCTCCAGAAATCATTAATGAAGTAGCTGATATTTGTAAACGATTATTTACAGGCGGTATCATGGATATTAATGTATATCGGTCTCTCATTAATGAAATCAGTGATGATGTCACTTATGATTATTATAGTGATTAAGTATGTAATTAGTGATAAAATCACTTAACAATAATATGAACATACACAATACTCGTGGACCTACCATGGTCAGGGTAATAAACTCTCGATTACCGGTATACAAAACGACCTACGGAGATGGATTAGGTGATGTTATTCAGGGTCTGTTTAGAAGAATAGCCCCAAAAGCAATACCGATTGCAAAGCAGCTAGGAATGAAAGCTATTGATGTTGTTCGTGAAAAGGGTATAGGCGCTGTTGGTAATCTTGCTAGCAAAGCATTCTCAGCAATTAAAGATAGACTATCACGATTAATACGCAGACCACAAGCGACCCGACCTCAACCTGTGAAATTACCTAGCACTGAAGTGATGCCCGCAAATGTCAGTAAAATAATAAATCAAGCAGCTAATCAAAAACTAGCGGAGTTAGCTGATATCCCGATGTCGGAAAAGGAAAAAAATATAACCGCTAGTCTGATAGCAGGAAGTGGTCTTCGAGTTAGACGAAGACGATAATAATAAAGATGTTTAAGCGCATATCTGACCCCGCGTTTGACATGGACGCACCAGTTCTCAAAGATGAGTCTGTGCGCGATTATCAGTATTATTCTTACGACGCACGAATTCCAGATCAGCGTGGACGAATCGAACTACAGGTTCAGGATACAAGTAGATATTTCTTACCCGCTGAGGCATTTATTGAAGTAGAAGGTGAAATTTTAAATAACGCTGTTCCTGCAGCACCAGTAGCATATGGAGCTGAAATTAGGGTTGGTTTTGTTAATAATGGTATTATGGCGTTGTTTGATAGCGCTACGTACATGATTGACGGAAAAAATATTGAATCAATCCAGAAGGACGTTGACGTTGCAACGACAATACTAGGCCTTGCAAGATACAGCGACGATTATTCAAGATCAGCTGGTCCATCAATGATGTTTGTCAAGGATACTTCTGACCACCCTGACAGTAGAAATCAGGTTTTTCGACAACCAAATAATCGAGCTGCTCCTCCTGTTGCTGCTGCTATTGAAGATCTACCTTTTCCAAATCCAGATTTCAACTTAGGATTTGCAGCGCGTCGATCAATGTTAAGCGGTAATAGGAGAGCATTTTCATGTGCGATTCCACTGTCACATATTTTTGGATTCTGTAGAAATGTTAGAAAAGTCATTTTCGGAGCTAAACATACAGTTGTACTTGTACGAAAAGGCGATGATAATGATGCATTATGGAGACCCATTGGTGATGCTGGTATAGTAATACTAACAAAACTTTCCTTGTGGATGCCAGTGATGACTCCGTCAATATCTGAAGAAGACCGGTTGTTATCTTTTATGAGTCAAGGTGGTAAATCAACGTTATCATGGTTAACTATGACCACAGATGCTATCCAGAGTAATATTAATGGTTTATTTACATGGCAAATAGCATCACAGCAAGGTGTTTCTGCACCAAGACACATATTTATTGCGTTTCAAGATACTGCACGATTAAACACACAATTACGAAATCAAATGGTGTTTGATAAACTCGGTGTTTCTGAGGTTTCATTAAGGATAAATGGACATCAAGAACCATCCGAGGATATATTATTGAATTTCGATCAAAATCATGTAGCACGTGCATATCATCGTCTTATGTCGTTCATGGGTCGTGATCAAAATATTGATACTGGTTTACAAATATCGCAGCTAGATTTTACATCGCTGTATCCGATTTATTACTTTTCTCTAGAACATTTAGATTTAACCAGACAATCTGTTGTAGATATTCATTTTCGAGTTCGTGTGACAATAGGAGTTATTGCAAATTACAGAGCAAATTACTGTTATTTCCCCAATATATTCCCTATATGCTCAGCGATAAATCGATGTTACTCGAAGGTGTTGGTGGACGAATGAGAGTTATTGATGCTCCAGTAGAAAATATGTAAATAAACATGTAATTAGATCATTCATAATATTAATAATGTTATATCATCACATTAGTGTGAGTCTGACTCCTGGTCAGATTAAAAAGCTGCAATCAGCATCAAAAAATAATTATGGAATAAAAATATCGCTAAAGCGAGAACAGATGACCGGTGCAAATAAATTATCGTTGACCGAGCGTCAGTTCAAAAACTTCAATGATGCTAAAAAATCAAATAAAGGCGTTAAACTTAATCTTTCTGCGGGCGCCATCAAAGATATTGCTAAATCGGGTGGTATATTTCCACTTCTCGCAGCTATACCAGCATTAACAGCAGCTGCAGCACCAGCTGTTGCAAAGGCAGCTGCGCTAGGTGCTGTTGCAACTGCTGCTGGAATGGCGTTAAAGAAAGCAACCAGACAAGGAATCAAAAAAAAGGGAAGAGGTTTAAGATTACCAGGGACTCCACATTCATGGTACGGAAAGGGTCTAAGATTACCAGGGACAGTTTACTAATATCACCTATGTCCAATTTTGATTTACTTAATGCTGCTAAACAATTAAAAATAAAAAATTTCAGAGGTGTTTTTATGCGCGATCAATTACCAAAAAAACCAAACCATATTGAAACTGGTATAATTAATCTCGATAAAAAATCTGGCCCAGGCACGCACTGGGTAGGATATGCAATTGATCCACGTGGAATTATTTATTTCGATTCGTATGGATTAGCACCACCAAAAGAATTTTTAAAGTACGTTACCGGTGATATTCCAATCTGGTATTCAACGCTACCAACACAAAAAAAAACTGATCCTCCAATATGCGGTCGTGAAACCCTCGCTATGCTTGATGCTATATCAAAATCAACAGCACCGCCTCATAAAGTCGTACACGCGTTCACTACACTACGTCATAACACTTAAACTGATATCAGTAAATATAATGGTAGATATTTACGGAAGATCCTCAGGTAAAACTCAGAAGTTCGATTTATCTAAATATGCAACCCTTGATCAGCTCAGAAATGAAATCGATGATTTATTAAATATCACGAGTGTGGATCAAAATGAAGTGGTCGTTTTTCAGGACAAACAAGGACGATTAAAAACGAGTAATATACAACTACTAGATGTACTTATACGAATTCCCAACGCGGTTGTTAATAATATCGTTACTTTCACTGATCAGGGTAAAATACAGGATTCCGGTAAATCGGTTAACGACTATGTTAAGAAAACTGGTGATGTATTTACCGGTGACATTATTATGTCAGGAAGAAAAATTACACATCTGGGAGACCCAATCGCAGAGACAGATGCAGCAACAAAAAAATACGTCGATGATCAAGAATCCAAATACGTGTCAGTGCGCGGTGGTATAATGCGTGCATTTCTCGACATGAATAATAATGGTATTAATAATCTCAGAACACCAGAAACAGATTTCGACGCCGCAACTAAAAAATACGTCGATGATAAGGAAATTCCAATAACGACTTCGTTAACGACAATCAATGATGGAATTGCTACATTTAGAACTGAATATATTAATCATGTACAAACATTTCTAAATTTTCGTAGAAATGTAAACAGAGTTATTAACGAATTTTTTGGAACTCCACCAGTCGTTGACATAAAACTTACCGACATTAACATGAAAATCAACGATATTGTTAGTGGCATTCCTAATATCATTGAAAAAACGAATCTAGTAACAAAGTTACTTGCTGGAATGCCTCACAAGCAGATCTTCAACGTAGTGTACACAGTAGCATCAGGATTAGGAGTATGGACACTGCAAGATAATAATCTCAAGCACACCGCAGAAGTCACTGGCGTATACAGGCTGTCTATATTTAGCATAGCAAAATTCAGTATATTTACTACATTTCCATGGCGTCATTCAATCGATACTTTTTCTGGAGTTGTATCCGTTATAATAAATAAAGATGCAGAAGAAACATTTCTGCTGGAGGCATCTGATAAAAATTTAACCAGAGCGTTATACTGGTGGTGCTTGGAATTTGTATGTGAAACTCCTCAATTAGTTACCTAGATAAGTATAATGAATCAAGAGTCATTTATCGATGTTCAACGTCACAGATACGCTCAAGTATGTGAGTGTCAAACAAACTAAAAAATATCATCGACGATTACACGATAAAGGTAAAAAAATATCGTCGACGTATGGTCGTTATTGATATAATGGTATACTCGGTTTCTGCTGTTATTGCTGGAACTGGATTATTACTATCAACAATAACGATGACAGCGCCTGCAGTTGTAACAATTATAGTATGAAATTGCACACAGCAACAACCGCATACACTAAATTATGCTCGTATATTTCAGCGTATCTCGGTGATGG
Source organism: Megalonaias nervosa (assembly GCA_016617855.1). Classification (NCBI taxonomy): domain Eukaryota; kingdom Metazoa; phylum Mollusca; class Bivalvia; order Unionida; family Unionidae; genus Megalonaias; species Megalonaias nervosa. Next base: position 26,298 of record JAECUM010014902.1, on the reverse strand, counting down.
TAAAATATCCGATGAGGAGTTTGTAACGATAATGAAAACCTACGATGAAGCATTCATAATCGCTAGTGACAATAACGGAAAGATGGAGAATTAAATAATAACGATAATAATAATGTCAGAGTCGCGCGAATTACTTCAGCAGATCGTAGCTAATACAACGCCGTCAAAAACTACTATGATATCATTAAGTTCAACCAATCCTGAATTTAGCGTTAATTTTCCGACTGCAATTCCAGCAAAGGAAATAGCATTAGCGCAATTACGAGTTTATTATAGCTGGCCTAATATTAGATCAAAACCGTTTGGTGGACAACAACCAAATAATTCACTGGTATTTGCGAATAAAAATAAACCAGATGGAACACCTGACTGGCAGGTTGTTGGAATTTCAACGGGCAGTTATCAAATAGAACAGATTAATGATGAATTCCAACGCAGAATTAAATCTATCACAGGGAAAGAATCTAAAATAGCGATCACTGTTTATGAACCAACATTATCAGCGGTGATTGAAATAAATTCTCCTGATTACCTCGTAGATATTTATCAAAGTTCGATCAGATCAGTGTTAGGATGGCCTGAAGTCGCACCTGTTTATAATGGAGTTTCAGAACCAACTAAAGATGAGTTTAAAACGAGTGAAGAAAAATTCATTAAAAACCCAGAATATCGAAAAAAACATCCATGGAACTTAATATTTGAGTATTATCCAGAACGTAATATATATTACTTTACCGATTTTGACGGTAAACAGATCCCCAAGATAAATAGATCAGTACTTACTGTTATCAGGACGCCAGGGGCGCGTGATAGAGAGATTGTTGATGAAGAATTTTTTAAAGAATTTTTAAATACTCTTAAACCCGAATACGATAAAACGTTTAATGATTTAAGAAATTTACTTATTTCATTATCACAACATTATAATGAAAGTGTAAAGCAGCAAATAATCGAGTCAATAAAACACTTAAATGGTATCTTATTCGATCTGTACATCGCCAATCGAAGTATTATAAACGCTGCAACTGATATTGTTAGAAGTGAACACGCAAGACCAAAAACTAAACAATTATTTCTTGATCATTATAAAATAAGGGAAGGGGGATTACAAACATTTGTTATACCAGATTTAAATAACGCTGAAATGAAGAAATCATTAAATGATCTTATTGAAGAATATTATCCGGGAGTAATTGAATCGTGGAAAAAAATAGCCCCACCACCGGTTATACTAAAACACAATAACAATCCCTTTGGTGACGGACGTCATATATCACCAGGCATTGTAAATATAACAACAACAATTGCAGTCAATCTGGTATGTGATGTTATTGAAGGTAGCTATCAGGTAGATCTTTCTAAGTCTAGCCAGGCTCAGCAAGGGTACATATTATTCAGTTTTAGCCCGTTGGTCCCTCCCGGTTCGTTAATTGTATCAGAGCCAATTAATCCCGTGTACCTGCGAGTTCATAATCCGTTATTATCAAGGATACACTTTAAACTTACAGACCAAAATAATAGAATTCTGGACACGAGAAACGAAGTACTAAATATAAACCTGTATGTGAAATCATAATGCGTTTTTATTATAACGAAAAAAAAATATCCGGATGTCTATAATTATTCTTTTGTTTACATAAAATCCGCGCACAATCGAAATCTATTATCTAGAAGACTGTGGCTGCATATTGATTATTCCATATAACGGCTGTGCGTAAAGTTATTTTAAGAACCGCTATATAACTAAATCAATATCCGCTGTTACGGCTTACGCATAGACTCAGTGCTATACAGAATTATATATATGTTTTGGAAACTAGAAATATAAAATTCCATTTTCCACAAAAATGTGAAGTTTCAGTCCCTATGACAATCGTTTTTTCGTTAATTATTTAGTGATCTATCTGTTTTCTGTAAGCATCGCTGAGTGAAGCAGCAGCACAAAAATACTTAAATTTAACTGTATTATTGATAAGAGAACGATGGCCGAAATGGTAGGACGGTTGGACGTAGATCGAAGCTCTACAGACTCTCGCGTGTTCGAGTCTCCAAAAATGCTAAAGATATTATCTTGTATTTGGCGACTGATGCTATTTAATTGGGGGAACCCGGAGCATTTCCTCGAAATCCACAACAGACAAAATACACTCTCCTATCATACACCCTTGAGGGGTGTACCTTTTACACTACCTGGGTTTTGTATTTGGGGAGAGTGTACAAAATCTGTTGGACGTAGACAAGATTCCCTCGTCATCACCATTTGTATATATTTCATGTTCATAGAATCATATGTCATTAGGGTAAGTTTATGTTTGTGCCGTCCAAAATCAAAATCAAAATCAAAATCATAAACCATCTGTATATATTTCATAACCATATAATATATGTTGTGCTGAAATCAAAATCATAAACCATCTGTATATATTTCATAACTATATATCACACAAAAAACAGCTCCCTGACAAAAAAAAAGTCATGGGAGCTAATATTTTTTTTTTATATTAAATATATAAATATATATATATAATGAACCATGAAAACATTAATGATATTATTTCTGCGATTAAAAAACTAAAACATAACGGAATAAAAATATCTGATAATCTCGACCCTCAGAAAATTATGTGCGATTTTGAATCACTGCAACAGAGAAAATTTGATAATAAATATACACTACCTTCAAACTACAGATTTATAAAATTAATTTATCAAGCTATGCTTGAATCATTAGCTATGGTAAACGACAATCAAGTAAAGTTATTTGCACCTCTTGCACGTTCGATCGAAAATATTAAATCCGAACTGTCTCACGAGTACGAAAGAAAAAAGATCGTGGACAATCGTGTAATGCAATTAAGAAAGATGTTATCTGATTCTGTCAATGCTGAGAGCAGCGACGGTGAAGGTGGACCCCTGACAGAGTCAGTGACTGTAATTATGGCTAAACAAAATCCTTGGGAAAATTGACAGAGTCGAACTATCTGTTTTTTGTTAAGAAGACAATATTAGATATATTCAAATACTATCCGCTGATTATATGTTTTTGAAAATGCAGATTTGTATTTTTTATTTGCGACATGTTGTACCGATTGTGGATGTATATCAAAATAGCTGGCAGCCGCATTCATTGATGGGAAAGTTATTTCTTGGTCTGTTTCTGTATTTATGGATTTAATAGCTCTCTTTACGAATACTTTGCACCTTCCAGTATTTCCACATGTAGAATTCTGACTATGTGTTATAATTCGCAGATTAGATAAATTATTATTCTGGGGATTTCCATCAATATCATCAACTATAAGTCCATTTTCAACTACTCCATGAAAACATTTAAAGATGAACCTATGTGAGAAATAATTTTTTTTCCCACCAACATTGAATCTAAAATAACCAAATTTATCAACACTACCGACTGGTTTTTTCAATCTGCAGTTTCTAATCACACCTTCTCGAGATGCTTCATAATTGGTAAGGATTGGATGTGACACAAACTCATTTTGCTCCATTTATATATATGATATTTATTTGTTTAAATCATTGTTTTTTGAAAATCTAGCCAGATAATCTTCTTCGGTTTTTATAGGAGAGTCAGCGTTATATTTTTTATCGTAATATCGTTTCAACTCTCTGTACTTTTTACCACCGCATTGCGCACACAGTTGAGTCTTTCCTCGCACTCCAACACTACACACGATACACGGTTTTGGTCCTAGACTCCCATTTCTGACGCATTGCATATGATAACTACAGTATTCATTCACGCATGATCTGTTACACGGAGATGTATAACCGATTTTTAGTCAGTGGCATTGATTTGGTTGAATCATATACAAGAGATTAATGCTCAATTAAATATATATTTGCCTTAATTATAATATGGAAGAATTATCCGCAATTGAACCCTACGCAACAAGATTCGATCTTGATAGACTACCCGAGTATAAACTTAGTATTTCGATGCAAGATCTAGCTTTAACGAATGTGGATATAACTAAACGTATCCGTGAGGCCAAGAAGGAATTTCGTGACGATGGTGCATTTCATGCATGGTCAACTTTCAGGATAGGACATATCGTTAATATGATGAATGACAAACGAGGAAAAGTAATTATTAATCACCTTGATAATAAAAAATATTTTATTTTAATAAAATTTATTGTAAATACAGAAGAAGATATCTGGATTATTCGTGATAAGCGCGATCCAGTCCGTGTGCAGTCCGGGGGTAATATTGTTCTCTTAAATAACAGGTCCAAACCTGGAATACTTACTGGCATTGATAAACCGTATTATGAGAAATCGTACCCTGTAACTGCGGTTGTCTATGGAATATTTCCGCTGAATGATAAACCTGACGTCGGGAATCTAAAACCTATGAGATTGTCAGAGTCAAGAATAAACTGTGTAGCTGAACGAGTTACAGAACATTTTACAAACGCGATACGTGGTAATGGTTTAACTGATTTAAGACGCAAAAAAATAAATGACTGGGCAGAGTCGGTTAAAGATACCGGAGCGTCTATCAAAGATGTTGCTGAGCTAGAGAAAAAATTAAGATTTCCAATAGCAGTGAAAACGCTGACAGGAGAGATTTTGTACAAACCGGAGTATATAAAAAATGGAACTCCGATAGATATTATTGATCATAACGCGCACGCATGGACTGCTGCTGTAACGATATTCCCACGAGATAGAACGGTTAAATTTTATGACGGTGATATCTTTGATTTTATCAAGAATATTAGTAAAACCGATCCTGTTTCTGTTTGGTTATTTCAAAGCTCTGAGTATAATCATTATGATCAATTTGTACGACCCAATGGTGATATTTATCGTACAGAATCTCTCCATGAGGAAATGGAACATCTTGCGCAGCGCCTTTGGCGTGAATATACCTCTGATGATGTCATAGTTAGACAATTATTGAATAACTGTTTTACTGTTCCGTCAGTCGCTGCTCATTTCGCTCAGGAGAAAAATTCGTGGAAAACGACGCGATCAGAATTCCTTGAAGATGTCAAGAAAAGCTGTATAGAATATGGGCACGGTGGATTATGGAACACCAAATACAACCATAGTGATGTTATCTCGGTTGATATGGTAGCGTGTTATCCTGGGAGTTTTCTTGGATATGGAGAATGTTCTAGATACTTTAAGAGATTCGGACATCCTACACATGACATGACCAGGGTTGCAATAAACGGACCCTTACCAGATATTGACTTAACAGGATTTGCTCACGTAGAATCATTCGAGTTTAAAGAAGATCTCCATGCGATTACTTATGCTTGGTTTGGAAGACATAGTACTATTGCGGTATATGCTTGATGCTGAATTTTTAATATCGTTGAGAGTAACTGAAGCGATTATGTCGTATAATTCACAGAAGCAAGTTTGGTTACCAGAACCGGACAGAATTAATATCGATGATACCAGGAAAGAATTCCCTGATATTGATGAAGATAATATCATTAAAATAAATAAATGCAGGAACGAGTACGATGAGAAACTTGCAAAAGATCTCGGCAGAAAAATAATCGGTAAATTTACTCAAGGAGGATCACATGATCATAAACGAACGTGTACAAGATTGATTATGGACGATGCTGAACTAGATTTTATAATCGCTGATACAACGGAGAAAAATACATTTATAAACAGATGTAATGCTTATTTATCTAATGGAACAAAACTAGGTACCATTGTGAGCTATCTTGATGGCGACTCACCGCAGTTTACTCATTTAAGATCTTCGATGTTAGCGTACGTTTCGATAAATCTACCATCGATGATAAATAAATTTCCTCGTTACGCTGTCAGAGTCGCTACGGATTCATTTTATGTACATAAAAAATATAAAGATTTATTAAAGCTCGGTAATGGTGAATGGGGAACATGGAGGATAAAACAAGAAAATATACTTAGTTATTCTGAATCTGCAGATGTTGAAATTGCGGAGATATGTTACAAATATAATAATCAAATATTAAAGTCATCTGTACCATCTGTGTATGATCCTGTATCTAGATATAAAACCGTTTATCTTAATGGGTGTGGTGGTTCAGGTAAAACAACTCGTGCGATTAACTTATTTATAAATAATATCTCAGATATGATTGTTTTGACACCTACACATAAACTTGCTAGAGAAATAAAGCAACGAGGAGTAAAATCGTGTACTTATCACAGTTTCTTTAGATGGTGTGGAGATACATGGACTCCATCGCGGATGGGTGAAAAATATATACCTAAAATTATCATTTGGGACGAGGTATGCACGGTGTCGTTAGAAACACTAAAAGCATTTCTTAAATGGTTATTATTGAAGAATACTGCTGTGATTATGTGCGGCGATAATGGTCAACCACTACCCTTTGTTGGACAGTCTCCACATGAATGGCTGAAGAATAACGTAGATTATTATGAAGAAATAAATGATGACCATAGAGCTATTGATGAACCGCTAAAGGAATTTAAAAGGTTAATCAGACTTCAGCCAGATAGAGTACAATGCGAGATTCTGCGTAAAGTAATTGCAGAAACTTCTATGAATGATTTTTGGACTTTATGGAGACCTGCTGATTTGATAGTCGCCAGTAGAAAGATAGTTCGTGATGAACTACAAAAGAAATTATTTACGTTACATAAAGAAAAGTTTCCGGATCTACCGGTACCATTATGTTATCGCCCAGCAGATACTCGACGACAAAATATTGAAGTTGAAATACCAGGTAGAGACGCTGTCCGAGTACAAAATCTTGTCTTCAATGATATCGTGTTGGTTGTTGTTGATGTTGTTGAGAGCGCGTTGAACATGGATAAATCGCCATGGACGTTAGGATACGCTATAACGATTCACTCGTCGCAGGGATTAACTATAGCTGATACTAGAATCTGGATTGTAGATGATCGGATCGAATGGTCGAATTTAGTTTATCTGGCAGTTTCTAGGGTCAGAAGAATATCTCAACTACATAGGGTTATTATGAATTTTATAGAAAATAATGATCAAACTGTTAATAATGACGTAATAAGAAAAAAACTATCTGGTTATAAGCAGTGTGACAAAAAAAAAATAAGCGTGATTTTGATATTGATACTGAATTTATTATAACACTAAAACAACTACAAAATAATCATTGCGCAAGTTGCAACTGTAATATGTCATGGCAGCATTCAAATAATAATCCAAGACAATTTACCGTAGACAGAATTAATAGTGATCTCGGTCATACACGTGATAATGTGATGTTGACCTGTCTTGAGTGTAATCGACGTCGAGGCTCTGGAAGTTTACAAAATTGAGCTTGGTGGTAATTGCGTATCCTCAGGAATTACTTGCAATTGTTCACGTACAAATCCACGTTGAGGGGCTGTAGAATCTAGTATGTATATTGGAGGTCTACCAGTGGATCTTACCACGCTAGAAATTTTATGTGTAGTCACGCTCCAGATAGGATCGGTTGCTCTTTTTTTACCACCTTCAAGTTCGCCAGGTTCATATAAATATCTTAGTTACATTACCTAATAATGGTTGAGAGAAAGATTCACGTCGTTGTATTGGTATATATATTTTTTGATCGCATTAGAAGGTTTCATGGAAGTTGCACGAGTAATTTCATTATTCAACGCAGCTATCACATTCGGTAATCTTGCAACCCATTCACGAGATCTATCTTTGAGGTCAGTAGATATTTCCTTTGCATATTGGTATCCGAATAACCGCTCAGCAAGTGTTCTATTAAATCGTTCAACGATTGCCTGATCACGATGAATTTCAGTATGTCCTCGTCTGATTTTAACGTTGTGTTTCTTCATCAGCGATGATACTACTCCAAGAAATTCTTTACCAGGATCAACTTGTAATAACCGTGGCCATCGTAGACCACCACGTTGATAAATGCGCTCAAACGCAGATGCAACTTCAGATGTTGTCTTTGTTGATAATGGCTCCGCTTCTTTATATCTACTCGCAATGTCAACGACAGTTAACGCGTATTTGTACGTGCGTGATTTTCGTCCACGTGTTTTAATGGTATCGTGTGGTAAAAACAAAATATCTGCTTGATGAACTTCATTAGGGACACTAACATCAAAATGCGCGTAATGAATTCTTTTAGGTGGACTTAGGAAGATTTGCCATATTGCCTGTCGTGCTAACCATGATGCAGCGACATCACGTGAAACTTTTGCTGCTTCGGCGAGTTTACTAATCGCTGCTTTACCTCTCCAAAATCCTCTCGGGGAATAATAAACAGATTCCATTATGATGGTTATATAATTAATTGCCAGCCTCTAGCACCAGTTTACCTTTCATAGCAGTTTTTACTAGAAAACTAGCTAATTTTTCTCTGAGAGATTTATTAGGTATAGAATTTAACGCGTGAATCAATTTCACATCTGCGAGATGTCGGTGTTGCAAATCCTTACTTTTATAAGCAACATCATGAACATGACACGCTTGATCAATCTTATTTACTGGATACTCTCCTGGTTTTGGTTGATCTTGATCATCAAGTCGGATATCAAGACGAGTTCCAGGACCACAATAATTATATCCGGGTAAATGTTTCTCACCGGGATATTTAGCCCATGGAGTTCCTGGTAATTTTCCTAACGAAGCAGCGATATCACCCCCACCTGTCTTTGTTGGAATAAACTTATATTTCTTGGTGCCACATTTCACACACTTGCCTGTAAGTGCACGTCTTTTATTTCTTGTTGTTATTGTCGTTAAATTCAGTAGTATCGGTAGGTGCTCTGCATCGAACACAATATAGAATCATATTATTTATTATATGGATATAATTGACTTTTCTGCGACACGAAAACAAGAGCCAGTAAAGCACCATCCAGCACTTCCGAATTTTATCAGAATGATTATAATAGGTCCATCTGGAGGTGGGAAGACGCAATTACTGCTTAATCTAATAATGCGATGGCTGAAGTGGGATAAATTATATTTAGTAGCGCCATCTGTAGATGATCAGCGATGTTACGAAGTACTTAAAGATTTTAATGAAAACGCAAAATCGTTACATGAAGACAATGTCATAGACTTTATTACTGATATTGATGAAGCGCCATCCGTAGATGATCTGGATGGATTCATTAATAATTTAGTGGTGTATGATGATGTTATGCTGGACAAACAATCAAATCCAGCTAGAATATTTTCACGAGGTAGACATAAAAACACAGACGTGATTTATGTTACCCAGAGATATACACAAATTCCAAAAGTGATCAGGGATAATTGTAACGTTTTAGTTGTATTTAATGGCGTAGATAATCATACGCTGCAGAATATTTATTATACTTGGTGTTCAGGCGACATGGACATGAACAAATTTAAAAATTTCTTTTCAAAAGCACAAGCTGCTCCCTTTGGTTTTGTAACAATAAATTTACATGATCCTAGGTCAAGATATCGTAACGGACTTGATACAATTTTTGGATAAAAACCATAGCAGCAGAGAGGGTGGACGACAAACGTATGTGACCAGATTGTGAAAAAATCTGATCAATTAGAGAAGTTTTCATTATTAAGACAAAAACTTTTTTTTCAGCCCTCGTAGGAACCCTTAAATTTCAAAAATAAGGTCTCTACAAAGTTGTAGGGTCCACCCTCTCTGCTGCTGTAGGACAAAGCAATGAAATATCTGATCGATCTGCCATGGTGTAGATAGGGTAACATATCGGAACCTTGGCTAGCGAAGATGGGATGGTACCGGTGTTCAAACTTCTCTGTTGCCTTCTCTGAGCAAATCCTGGTCAGGACTGAGCTGTACTGTCAAAACTGTATCTGATGCAGTGTGATTATGAGATATGCATGTCTTTACAAAAACAAAATGTATATACATTACATTTGGGACTGACCATTTCATTGGGGGAGTGGGGCATACTATTTTCAAGTTTAAAGGATGCTTTGCATGTAAAACAGCAGTAATAAACGCCTGTCCAGTATGGGTGGTAAGGCTTTATCAACACAAATCAACTGTGCAAACAAAAGCGTGTGCTTTATTATTGTCTATCAATCAATCTGTTTCGTGGCTAAAATCATCCTGAAAAGTATAAGTCAAGTATTTTGGTGGCGCTCTACAGTTTCGTATTTTGCATGGTTAGAATTTTAAAAAAAAAGAATTCCCCCGGGTTTCCTCACTGGTTATACTGGCTATTTAAAAAAGACCTTGTATATCTTAGGTATTGTTAAAAGAACCTTTAATTCCCTTTATTTTGGTGTATGATTGATGGGTGTAATACGGGTTATAGATTAACCAGCTTGGCCTTACTCCAGATGTGCACCTTTCAAAAAAGTGCTAGCTCCACTTGGTCATTTGCACTTCCTGAACTTCAGAGGTAAATTGTAAAAAAAAAGCCGATAACTTTTTTACATTTTATATATTTGGTAATTCATTCATTGCACTTTCAGAAGCTGGTATTGTCTAGTCTGGAAAAATTCATTTTCCCTATTTTAATATCTGCTAAGGATAGTGTACTTCAGACAAATTCAGGCTGATTTTTGGAGCACAAGGGAGCAGTCATTTTAGTTAGCAGTGTGCTGAGATCATTTAAACTTTCCAAAAGTACAATATCCAAAGAAATGTCAGCCACATTACATCAAAGTAGCATAGCGGTATGCCAACATTCTCTCCACTGTGCATGTTTTAAATGCAAACAACTTCACCTTACATACGTCACTCTCTCAAAAGTACATAATAACTGGTGAGCGCCCCCTTTAACAAGATTACGATAACGAATAATAATAAAGAGAACTAATCCGAATTTTCAATTCACCGAGTCAATGTTACATACGGGTGGTGCTCGTATGTCGACCGACATGGTATACACGGGAATGACGAATGTCCATCTGTTGTTTGCCGTAAGTAAAAATAATTTTATGACCCATCCTTTTTTTTTTTTTTTTTTTTTTTTTTTTTTTTTGTCTTTCCTTTTGCTGGCGTGTTTCACAAAGTAAAACTCCTCCAACCAGTAGTTCTGAAATTTATTTTTGCTTGACTTTGCTTGCGTTGCTACTAGCTATAATTGCTTCCTCAGTCGCCTTCACACTTCAACAATATTCAGACAATTGAAATAATCATGCTTTTCGTTTTATATGTGGAGTAAATTCCTACTTCAAAGAACGTTGCCGCTGTTCACAAACCCGTCAATAATATTTAATACAGATGGCTTTAACAATCTCGTTCACGGCAAAGATATGCAATAACTTTTGTTCTGCTACACGCATATAGCAGCTCTTTGATTTACCTATATTGGATTGTTTTACTTCGTGATCTTTACCTATGAAAATTAGCACAATGGGCTCACCCACTGCAGTCTTAAAACTCATCATACTAGCCACTGTCCGCCAATATGTGACATGATAGTTTATACCTGACCTCTTGCCTTTTAAAGGCCGTTATTTAAACAGCCCAAAGAATAGTTTAACATCAGTTCCAATCATTACTGTTTACCGTTTATATATGCTACATGTAATGGGCATATAATGGAGTGGTTTTTCTTAAATTTTCGGAAGATTTCTGAATATTGTGTTTTTCGAAACACGATAGTGTCAGGGGCTTTGGAGTACCAAATCGTGTTTTTAGCATGCAGTGGCGTCCTAAAGGTAAATGGCGCCCGAGGCCAGTGGTATAAATGGCGCCCAGACGACGATGATGGCCCAATATGGCCAGAATACGAGGCCTGTAGGGTCTGAGTCAGTCGGGAAGGTTTCTTAGGAAGGTGCTTGTGGTGCATCCCACCAGCTAGAGGATTTGGGGATCGCTGTGAGGCGCCAGTGATTAATCTGCAATTTAATGTCATAATGGTTTTCCTGGCAGCTAAAGTCTATCATTCACACAAGAGAATCAAGCACCATTCTATGCATGGCTGTCATTTCCACATTAGGCCCATTAATTTCACCTCAAACATATTTCCGTTAAGCATGTATAGAACCCATCTTCGCTAGACAAGGTTGCGATATGCTAACCCTATCTACACCTTGGCGGATCGAGCAGATATTTGAGTGCTTTGTTCTAGAGACGTCTATCGGATTTCACGAGTTGCCTCCCTTAGTAAGTAAGGCCAACTAACCAATAGCTTGTAACAGCGGTACATTGTACATTGGCCGAAAATGGTGGAGGCAATTGACTTCAAAAGGATGCTTTGTGTTATTTAACATTGAAAGTATGACTACGTACTCGAGAGAAGCCATCGCAAGTGTATTCAAGTGAAAGGTATTTGTACAAACACGGACCGGCAGTGGAAAACTGCCTGTTTATGAGTCCATTCAAGTTGTGTGCTCCCCGGGTCGCGATCATGTAGGAACAGCTTCAGATTTTTTGAACAACTTAATTTTTGAATGTAAGTCACAGACCCGAAGTACAGAAATATCTGCTCGATCCGCCAAGATATAGCTAGGGTTAACATATCAGAACCTTGACTAGCAAAGATGACAGAAACCATAACTTTTAGCAAAACCGATTTATTTATGGACTGTTTCTTTACAGAAATATAGATATGTCTACACAGCAACTTAAACGCATATTGTTCTACAATAATAACAGTACAAAGATGTGAAGAACTTTTACCGAATTTAAGCAACCTTTTACAGTGCATCCACCAGTCATCTTCATTAACAATCGCTGTATCGCTCTGAAGTTTGAAGTCGTCGATCATTAATGAACGCATTACAATACTGGCGAAACACACACGATTCAAAACCAAATCACAACTGACAAAAGAAATCGGCGTTGTTTGAAATTAACGACATCTGCAGGCGTTTACAAAAATATAATGTCCTTATACCCCTTCCCATAATTTAGCTACTAGTGGTCGTCGGACGGGCTCGTAGGTAGACGTCTATTTTAACTAATTTGTACCTAGGCGATAGCATTGATCGATGTCTCGATCCCTCTCAGTCTCTGTGATGCGAAAGAGGATTAGCGGGGTGTTAAAGATCGCCGATGGATAGAGTAGCAGTTTGTGAATGAAACACACGCTAGCAGCAGAAACGAGTTTGTAAATTCTTGTTATACGGTGAGTTATGTAATTTGCTGAAAAGTGGGGATTCAAAAGTAACAAATTTACAAATTCACAATTTTGGTCATTTCCGAAAAATGTATCAACTGTTTTGGAGCTCCAAGACCTCTGGCGCCCGCTAAAGTTAGCATTGACACGTTGTGTTATGGCAATTATGTCAACATCCTGACTGCAAATAAATTTAAGCATTTCAGTAGCGCATTCGAGGTTCACTCAGGAAAATTAGGTTTTCGACAAACCCGATGGGCACCTCACTTAGAATACAGGATGGGCCTGATCTGAAATTAGAGGGGATCCGGGTGTTGGGCTATCGGAATTTTGGAGCACTGAATTTAGATAAACTCCCGTTGAATTTGTATTTTCTCAGCTCATGATGGGCGATATCAGCTAGTCCTATAAGATAGACTGTTCAATTTTTTATACTGATGGTTGTGCCCGTTAGTATACAAGAATGACACCAGCCCATTCAAGACTTGAAGTTCCACATCTGCCGTGTTAAGTCGTTACTATTCAACAACGAGTTATAACATGCAGTTCAACCATATTCTTGTTGGGCACATCGTTAATCTATCGTTCTATCTATTCATTAATTTAAAATAAAGGATGAATTTGTACAAACACGGACCGGCTATGGAAATTTTGCTTATTTATCAATTCATTCCAGTTGTGTGTTCCTTTTGTATCGATCATGTAGGAGCATTGTTAAAATTTGAACAACTTGATTTTGATTGGATGCGGTGGCCGTAGCCAGTGAAATTTACAGACCCGAAGCACGGAATTATCTGATGGATCCGCCAAGGTGTAGATAGAGTTAACACATCGCAACCTTGGCTAGCGAAGAAGTAGCCATTCAGACTGCTTTCTGCAAAAGAGCTATTTTTGTAACTTCCAGCATAAATGATTAAATAATAGTATGCACAAACCGTACCTACTGCTTATGACTAAACATATAAGTTTTTTAGCCTTACTGATCTGATAATTCCATACAAATTTGAAGCCTATTAGGTATATAGTGTCTAGAACACTGTTAAGACTTGGTTTAACTTTATGTATTATTTCCTTTTGTGGATCTTGAAGTAACAACAGTTAAATCACTAGAAATCCAAGAGTGAATTGAATGATAAATTGGGCATGAATTCCTGGCCAGCAAAGAAATGGAAATATTCTGCCGGTGTTTTACATTTGTGAGATCGAGGTTGTGCTTAACCAGGTCTTCTCTCAAGGGTAGGTACGCTACCAGCAGGGGAAGGAGTCATTTTCGGTGCTGGCTCGGGAGAGTATCAAATATATGAGCTTTCATCAATCGAAGTAGGGACCTTCAACCATAACGTATTTGCCTCGTTCTGGCTATGAGATTTGAGAGAGATCATTCGCTTTATAGGTCGTGCAGACGCATAGAAAATGCAAGCGAAGGGATAACGCTGCAGATAGAAAAGACATCGTAGGTCGCCTGGGTTTTAAATGTGTATGCTTACTTGCGCATGGACGTACATCTGAACATACTCAATGACCAATTCATATCCGACATCAAGTAAGTTAATCTTTGCGGACCTACAATGCGCTATTATATTGGGTAGCTGTAATTGCAGAAAAAGTATCTTTGTATGGAAACAACATTTAGAGAACTGTTTGTCTTCCCCCGGTCTATCAAGCTGAACAAAGCTTATGATCATCCGTGGGCCTGGAGGAATAAGGATACTGGTCTATATATAATCAGTCCAAACAGGACCTAGACAATCTGTTACTAAGACTCTCAATCAGATCTGATACCCTGCTCATCCTAGAAGACGACACATTTTTTGGCGGGTATGGCACAAGTAGACGCCTATACGAGTCGACATGCTGACATCAACGTATGGGTCGTCACTCAGATTTATAATGCCGTTGTAAGGACGTCAGAGAGTAAACCTCGTGGATGACCTTCTTCTACTGTAATTACGAGGACTCATTTAGGGACGGTCCGAAAGAAACAATACACGTTTTTTAAACGTGAATATGGTAATGTGATACTTCGAACAGATTATCCTATAACGTTTCTCTTTATAACCTCTATGTCATAAACCTGTGGCTCCACCTGTGTTTTATATCGAGTCATGCGCTGACTCTCGCCCCAATGTTTTACATGTTTTACCTGGCGTGGCTATTACTTAGAGGACTGAACGTAATACAGAAAGTGGTAAGTCTCGTTCGTAACATGGCCCAGATAAGCGACATCAATATCGATAGAGCGCTATGGCTAATCCCAGACCCACACTCTTCCCGTGAAGAATGTGATGACGTCGCTGAGTGGCGAGATCCCTTTACTGAAAAGGTGGTGGCTGAAAGGGTTAAGAAGGATTTTGGTTGAGTCCTGACCCCAGGTTATGTAGCAGGAATGGCTGATAATGAGGTGGTAAAAGCCTACGAGCGGTCTACCAAGCAAGTCTTGGCCAAAAGATGGCCGCATCTCTGGGTGTGGCTCTCGGCAATCTATACTCCGTGGCAGTAGGTCACTTCTTTCCTAAAGATGATAGTTCGCTAGAGACATAAATGAAAACCCATCGGTTAGGGCCTTCTTATCGCAACTCGCTTATAACGAAGTACGGTACGGCACTATTTTCACTCGCGGCGGGATCATCACCTACTGACACATAGAATTTAATGTTAAAGATGGCAGATATCAGCGCTGTACAGAACTTGGAATCGTCATTAGATCCTTCCAAAGTGCCGATTATGTAACCGTCTTCTGAAGCGAAGAAGTTGGACCAAAAGGTCGAACTGGTGACCAAGAAAAACACCCTGATAGAAAGCTTACTGCTGAAATGCATAGACACCGAGAGGTTCATAAACCTTGATGCTGGATAAAAATTTGTTTAGGATGAATCACCCCAATCTGAGACGCTTGAATCTCGAGGATGCAACCAAGGCTGTCGTTATCACTACACTGAGCCTTTGGAGTCAAGACATTCTAATTAAACAGGGCATCCTCCCAGGTAATATCACCAGAGCAGTTTGACGGCTGCTTCAGTGGGTAAAATAGTCGGGGTGATATTGGCAACACTAGCGCATTCTCCGGCTCCAAGTACGCTACTTGAAAACAACAAAGGTAGCAGCTGAGGTGCGCATCGATCATGATAAAGCCACCGAGACCTTACAAGAAGCGCAGGCAGAATATCAACACCGACGCGTGAACACTTCGACTATCTCTCCGAGAACAAAAAGGAGTCTCAGCTGGCAGAATAAACTTATCAGAGAGAGAGAATGCGTATGTTGTGGCTGACGCATCCTTTGATCCGGATAAACATTCGTCGGAACAGGCAGATTGAACATTGACTGGCTGTGCCAGAAACAAGTTTACAGACATTTTATTCTCCGTCCAGACCAACAAAAATATTAATAAATTTTTATAATCAGTCGCGAGACCGTGATTGGCTTTGTTACCTGTAAATGTTTGTAGCCAACCAGTTAGACCATGCACATGATTAATTAATAACGAAAAATACCCCATATCTATTAAGGACCTCGTGATTATTGGGGGTAGTGTGAGGAGATATTAAGATGTGAGCAAATGACGATTCTGTGTCACTCGGTGATTCTAGACAATGATTGAAATAAAGCCTTATGGCAAATCTACTTACCGGCTACGAAAAATATAATTAGGTCTCATTTTGGTGTTTCAACTCACAGAGAGGTACAGCAGGCGGACGTGTCATTTTTACTCATGATACTGTGGGTTGATTTAGGCAGGTAACTCAAATACATAGCAAAGAAAAGTCTGAGGTTGCGTGCGCGTTAAAGATGATATATAAGAAGGGTACACTTCAGTGACTTAATGTGTTACAGGTTGACTGTGGTAAAGAGTTTATGGGAACGATATCCCAGTAGAACGATTTAACCTGTTTGGCTGTAGTATCCGGGTATCAGTATACCCAGGAGATGTTACTTTCCGTAAATGGAGTAAAATTACGCAGCGTGGAATGGGTCGAGAGGCCGTAGGAGGTCCTCAATACGAGGTGTCGCGTTCAACTGGTAAAGCACCTGCAGATGTGATCTATGACCTACGGTAACGCCGACCCTGATTGGTCCAAAATTATGGAACTGCCTCCACCTCTGTTGGCCCAGATACTATATATGTACCCGCCAGTAGAGTTTGTGGGCGGAGAGTGTCGCACCACTGATTCTATATGATCGCTGGATATGTATGTTATACTTGACCGATGGGAAATCCATGATCAGCCCTTCCTATACCACCCCGATATGCCGGAACATGGGGAGGCTATCAGCCTCATCATTAAGAGTTCGCGCGGAAAGAGCTACAGTTCGTACCAGCAGATGACCAATTTCCTTTCAATCCTCATTCTGGGGTAACTTAAAGTCAACTATGCCTTAAGAGTATCAACCTCTACAGGTTAAATAATGCCAGTCCAAGGACACCTTTGGCAGGAACAGATAGAGGGGATGAGTGTCATTCATGGAAAGGTCACAACCTGAACGATCCAAAAGTACTTTGGCACTGGGGAGGTTGGGTCTTTAAAATATGGACATAAGCAGAGGCAACGTATGCGCTGCAAAATGACCTTTCGACAGAACAAATAGAAGTTAAATTTTCCTTTCGTGGCAAGGGGTACGGACGATCGCTAAACGTTTTGGTATTAACACCTGTCGCAGTATTGTAAGTAGGTTAGTATGAGCAGTAAAGTCGTTAGGTTATTATCCAATAAGACCATACAAGAAGAAAGGCCTTTTGTCAGAGAAGAAAATAGAAGAAATACGAGTCCTTTACTACATGGACACAGTAGAGGCGACTGCTAAATGATTTAGCATTGGCGCTCATTGGGTCAGAATAAGATGGTTATCCCAGGGGCTGCCCAAGGCCAGGGAGGAAGAATTTAATAGAGAAATTAATATGCCAAGGGTATTCTACCTAGTCGATGGCCACATAGTATCCGCCAACCGAACAGATAGTGGAGATTCGGTCGTTGCGGGTTACTGTAGTCTCAGAGGAGTATGTGGCTCGGACGTACAGAACAATACTGATTTGCAAGCTGAAGATTTGTTGGTCTTACACCTACAGAAGCAGACGCCTGGCAAAGCTCATTCGAAAAACCACCCTACGATGGTGTAGCATCTCCTACTGGTTTCGTCACAATTTAGTATTCTGTTTTCTCCTCCGTAAATACCGCTTTCTACCACAGAATGGAGAAGATATTGGGAAAAAGACCAACGAACTCAGCAATGGGGGCTCGGTGATATTCATCCGTAAACGTTTCTACAACCTTCTAGTTAGCATCGCTTTGGAGGTTATGTCCTTTCGGAATTGGCTTGTAGAGGTGGGCGTCCTGTCAAGATAGATATTCTATGATGTCATCTCCGACAAAAGAATGTCGGTATCGATATATGGCAGCTCGGTCTTGCTACAGTAACGCAGCTTTATCTAGTTGTAGTAAAGTCGTACAAACAATATTTTGACAGGCCAATGATTATTTGTCCGGTATAGATGGGGCGATTTAGATTGAGTCCGGATTTCATTGAATGTACCCTTATGAGGTTACCCTCGAAAATGGGTCAGTGATAAGGCGTTTCAGTTTTAACTCTTGGCCCACAGGCCGAAACAGATCGAAGTTGCTTTGGCCAGATGATTCATACTCTTTTAGATATACGGCGCCATCCAGGAGCTCTGGCCAAGCTTTAAGGTTTGGTGTATTTTGGTGATGCAAATCCAGAGGCCGTTATAGAACCGGAGGTTCCAGTAATAAAATAAGTATTGCTCTTTTCTTAGCGGATTGGGTACCAGATTCGTGCACTCCTTACAGAGACCTCCCCAGCTTATTAACCAGGTCTCGCTGGAATGTAGATAGCCACACTTTCGGAACAGTAACATACTTTGGGGCCAGCAGGTAGTTCCAGATCTTCCGGATATTCCAGGCTGGTGATGTGGTAGCGGTCTCTCACTAGGTTCATAACCAGATACTTTAAACGTATTGGTTTTCGGTGGAGTCATGACCGGAGAGCGCGGATTGGCTGATATCTCCCGAAGACCTATCAGCTCTTCTTCTAGGCTTTCAGTAAGTTTGGATACCGTATCTTCTTCTCTGTATATAACGTGGGCAGATTCCGCCAAATCGTCCGACTATATAGCAGAAGACATACAGGGGTTGGCAGGCAGTTTCATAGGTGTCGCTGTAGGTAGGAACATCCTCTTCCTTTGTCACATGCACGTTAATTGCTTCGAGGCTCGAGTTCCGTGTGTATGTCATTATCTAATGAAAGACTTGCTTCTAGTACAGTTTATTTTTACTGGGCTCTGATAAGCAGGCCCTCTGTGGGTTTTGAGCCTATACCATAGCAGTATTTTACGTGATCGATAAGATGGTGGTATTGTTAGAAGGCTTGGATGTATTGGCAGCAAAGGTGTTTTCGATATCTGTGCTTGCTACTGCTGTAAACCATCTGGAAAAGATCTTTGATCCATACATAGTGCTGCTCTTTGTCTTCGCTAAGTAGAAACAGGATGACGGTTTGGTTCAGCACTTTTTGGAGATAAGAACTGGGTAAAGCGCGTGGTGCAGTCCAATGACATTGACTGCGATGATGGAGTTAAGGTTCTCGAACTTGTGATGTCTGACAACGTCATTGGAAACTTAAAATTTCCAAAGTGAAGCGTTTCCTGATACCTACTAAAAACAACTAATCTGTGCGCGTTATCATTGGTGGAGTATTGAGTGACAGGACGGCCCACTGAAACATTTGTTGTTCCGGTTTTCTTCATTTATGTTGACCCTTTTGAAATTCACATTGGCGTGGATATATACCATTTGACTCGAAATGGGTGATACTGCGAAATATATAACTTTACCTCTTCACACTTTTACAGCCGCCTGCCTGAGCTCTTGTTCGTAAACTTTTCCAATCGCTTCTTCATCTTAGCTACGACCTTGGTGACTAGTTCTTTGAGGTCATCAGCCGATAGCGTTCTGCTCGCTCGGCCTCTAAGTAAACCGGCATGGGGATAACTTCCGTATCTGTAATCTTTTCTGTCATAACCTTTGCGTTAAGATTAAATATAACATTCATTCTGATCTCCTCATTTAGAATGTCTATCATGCTGGGTGTCATGGCTTTGTTTAGCTTAGATATATCGGGTTCTAGCGGATGTCTGTGTGGCATCGTAGATTGATAGTAGACAACAATTTTGCCGTCTTTTCCGTCTCGACTCTCTTTTTGTATGAGATGTAGTGGCTGGACCCGTATTCACGGAGATCGCTTTGCTGAAATTATGTGAAGGATGGCCTCCTTTGTTGCCCTGGCAGCATTCCGCCTTGCTCATCGTTTGGCATACTTGGATGGTAGGGCTTAGTATGGGGTTTTGACGCCTTGGGGCGAGCGCTGGCCGCCCACCTGGATTGTCTGCCTTACTCGAGTTGCCAGTACTGCCTCCAGCATATCATCGTATTCGTTCAAAGTGATCTGCCCCTACTTTAGCAGGAGGTTCGTACATTCTATGCTAGGCATGACTAGCGTAAGCTGTTGGTATTCTGTGGTGCACTGTCAGTCTCTAAATGATAATTTATCACGTGTTTTTGCTGACTGAGGTTGCTGCTAGGGCATACTCTTGCATATGTGTGCCGTTAAGCATGCTATGGTACCTAGCTTTTATCTAAATGTACGACCATCAATGTCATTAGGCGGGAATATGCTCTTCAGCGCAGCTCTAATAGAGCCGTTTGTAGCTACGCGTGTATGATGGGTCTTGTTACAGTCTCTATATCGTGAAGTGTTTCATTGGGTTCAAAATCGTTGCAGCTCTGCGATTAAGCATTTGTGATACATTATGAAGTCAAACTTCCCTTTTACTACTTCTTATATTGTTATTATTGCTGTTATTATTATTATTGTTGTTATTATCATCATCATCATCTAAATCACCATAACCATTATTATTATTATTATTATTATTATTATTATTATTATAGTACAAACATCACCCAAGTCCAGGGTCATCGTCATCATCATCATCATCAGCAGCAGCATCTAGTTATTTTATCTTTCACCAATTAGCCATACTACTTTGACTTCATTTTCAACCACCATTCTACCCTTTGCATAAGATTGTATCGCTGACAGAGCAACAGTACTCTTCCTATTTTTTTTGAAAAAGGTCCTAGATATATTTTTCCATCTATTGCTTTGAAGGCCCCCATCATAATTTATGCTTTCATCTCTCGATATTACCATTACAAATATGGCACAATCGTTCTTCATAACAAATATTATCATATCTAAATCGTCCGCATGAAACAGTAAAAGCACTTTCAAGGTTTGTACCGAAACTGTACTGTTTATTTCAGCTAAGAAGGGTTTCAGATCATTCAAAAATAAATAAAGAGAATAAAGGCGATAGAACACAGCCTTGGCGTACGCTCTTACGACAATTGAATACATCGGTAATAAAACTGTTGACCTTAAAACATGCTTTTACATCATTATAAATTGATTTAAATTCTTAAAATTTTAAACTAATTTTACTAACTAGCTTTTGTTACAGTAAACTTCATTCTACCTTATTAAACGCTTTTTCAAAGTCTATAAATACTGCTCTTAATACCGAATGTTTTCTTAAATATTTACAGATTAACGTATATAATATAAACATATTATCTACTATAGAATAACTCGCTCTAAACTCGGCTTGTTCTTTGCCAAGTGATTCATATTCGTCATCATTTGTCCTATTATTTAAAATCGATTCAGGTACTAAACTATTTAGAGAGATCATTTGCATCACATTTCTTCAGAAATAATATCACGATAGCAGTTGACCAATATTCTGGATAATATCCAATACCCAGTAGTTTATTAAATAATATTTCTATTAATATTGGTGCAATTATGTGGTCCGTGCGTTTAAAGAAATCGCTGGATAAAGCATCTACTACCCCAGCTTTGTCATGTTTCAGTTTACTCAGTACTAGGTGAACCTCTTCTTCAGGTGATTATTCTGTCTAGTGTATCATGAACTATTTGAACGTTTTTATTTTGCCATAACAGTTCATCGAAACTGGAAATATTAAATAATTTAGAAAAGTATTCATACAAAGTTGCAGATGTGATACTACTTTGTGCACGAGAACCCTGATTGTATACGAGGCGCCTGAAAAGTTGTGTTTGGGAAGAGTAAAATGCAGATTAAAGGCTAATTTATTTTCTACTGCTTTTGTTTGCTTCGTGTAAGGGAATTGTACATATTTATATAGAATTTATAATCTTCGAGTGACTCAGTTGTGACTTGTATTCTGAACTTTCTTAGACATAACAATCTCTGTCAAACCAAGAAAGTTTTCTTGCAGATGTCACAGATAGGTGTTGCTTTCTATTGACTGTTTCATTGCGTTTGCTTCATCATGGCAACTACCAGTAATTGTTTCGACGCATTCATCGAGTTTGTTATAGTTAATATCATTTAAATTCGTAGCCACATCATGAGATAATAGATCATTGAAATTTTGAATAAACGACAGACCTTCTTTGTTCCATATGTATTTAATTCTACTTTACCTTCAGAGTCACTTAACAGCTTTCTGTTCTAATTGGCGCATATAGTCAGGGGAAAATACAGTGGGAAATGTATAGATTCAAATCCATCGATATATGTTTAAAACACATACGTCAACAAAAACATGATCTGTTACTGAGGCCGAATTGCGATGAATACATGTAAATTTCCCCATGCTTTATCTGATCAACATCAACCATTAGCGATCGTATCGTTAACCCAGTCATCTGACACAGATGTAGAAGATTTATCTCCTTTGCGACTTGATTAGCCCGACCACACATATCTTTGTCTTCGGAATAATTAAATTCTTGAAGTAGGTCTATAACACTATCATATTTGATA
The DNA here is from genome assembly GCA_016617855.1 of Megalonaias nervosa. Taxonomy (NCBI): domain Eukaryota; kingdom Metazoa; phylum Mollusca; class Bivalvia; order Unionida; family Unionidae; genus Megalonaias; species Megalonaias nervosa. The sequence continues at coordinate 3,380 of JAECUM010014902.1, read as the reverse complement.
AAATCTGGTTCCATACCATCATATGCATTAAAACCATAATTATCATTTCATAGCATACTTCGTTTTCAGGTAAGTTATTTCATTTCTACAACTGTATACAAATTTTTCTCCTAGTGAATAGAGAAATAGAAGGCGACATATAGACAAAATAAAAAATTAATTTCCACTTCAGCGTTCTTGCCTTAGACGATAAAATTAACCAAACAATATTTTGAGAAGAATGCTTGAAGAGTTATTCAAAACCAAACACTGATATCCAACCTAAGTTTCTTTTAGCAGTCTGTTATTTAGTTCTTACGATGTCAAAGATTTTATAACCATTAATAGGAAACTATCCATAGTTTATGCTCACGTTTCAACAAGGCCTAGTATATAAACTTTTTTTTTGACATAGACAATAAAATCAACATCTATTCTCAAGGAAGTTTTCCACTTGATCCAGATATATTCCATACTAAACAGTATAGACTTAGAACGGTTCTCATCATACAAATTTTGTAGGCCTTTGCCCGAGTCCTATATTTTGTCTACGTCATTTCTAACCTCATCCAATACATGTGCATACCATATATTATTAGCTTGTTACATTTGTAGAAAGCGTTCTCTCCTGGTTCTGTGTCTTTTTTTTTAACGACGGGTAGAGGATGGTACGAAGCTTTCTCTTAATGAGAGTGAGAAAGGTTCGTGCCAACCTCTACATAAAATATACAATAAAAGACAGACAGACAGAGATTTAGTCATTTCAGCATTAACCATAAGTTCGATGATGATCAAGAATATAATATCTTTACCCTGATATAATACTCAACCAATTGTGAACAGCGTTGTCACAAGTTTGGAGTCGCATTATGCAAGGGCAGAACAGGGTCTGCGAATTTAGCTTGAAATCACCAGCTGAATGGGGTTTTAGACCATTCGCTACCAGCGCAATTGGTTGCGAGTAAACACAGAAAATACAACTACATATCTGACCCCATATTGTCGAGACCTGTCGAACACAAACAATCAGGATGAACCTAAAGGCCTGAATTTATTTTAAATTGTACAACTTGAATTAGTACAATGTTATAATAAAACAGTATAAAATGTTTGGAAGATCTTGTTAACTTTTATTTGCTAGACTAGCATGACAAATTTCAATGATGTACTTGTAACCCATGTACCATATTAATTTTTAATGATGTTATTGTAATTTATGTACCATATTTACATTTTCGGTTTTACAAAGCCAGTTTTCAAACAGAGAGTATAGATGATTTACATATTCTTTTTTCATGGAAGAAACCCAGTCAATAAAAATTGTCTCCAGAACTATATATTTCTAATTCAGTCACTGAAAACTGTCTCCATAATATACATTACTGACTTAATAGCAATGTTCTTCAACAGAAACCACATGTGGATAAATTGAGTAGAATATTAAATCTGAAAATATTGATCTTTCTTTCAGATCAAATTGCTGTGTAGATAGTAAACAGTGTGTTGCAACACTGAAATTTTCCATGTGAAAGAAGGTGTCTATGCATGACGGCGACCAGTCATTGGTATTGATTAATAACGGTTATTGTTATGGCGATGATTAACATAAATATAGATCCCTAAACCACGAGAAAAAAACCATTCAGAAGTAATATCAAGGCTTGTATCTGTAGCCGCAGGAGTGGGAGTTGTTTTACCGTGGACATGGCGTTATGCACACAACAGTTCGGATAACTTATCAAAATGCATTGTTTTGTTTGTTTGTTTGTTTGTTTGTTTTTGTAAATTGAGAATTGATTATTCTGTCTAAAAGGTTTGAAACAAGTGGAAAAAGAATATGTAAAGCCATTTTACTGTCTGGACCTTGAAACATTATTTGAAATACAGACATTTATTTTCGTCTGATTGTTTTCAAATATTATCATCGATTTTATTTATGATCCAGAGAATATGGCACCAGAGAAACTATATCCATTGTTGTTGCCCTTCTTAATAATGGTGTACAAGCCTAAAGTCAATGCTCAAACATCGGATGATGGAAAGAATCTTTTCGAGAAAATTTTCATTACGGATGCCTATAACAAAGCTGTTAGACCTACTTTTGATCAAAAAGAGGCAACCAATGTTACTATGAACTTTTACCTAATAAGAATAATAGAATTTGACTCACAGAAGGAAATACTGACCACGTCTGGTTACTTTGATATTCGCTGGTACGATCCTTATCTTGCATGGAACCCATTGGATTATAACAGCACGGATATGTTATATATTCCCCAGGACAAGGTGTGGAAACCGGATATAACATTGCTAAATGACGTTTCTAACTTTGAAGAACTTGGCTCCGTTAGTTCATTTGTTTACGTGTCGAATAATTTTTCTGTCCTTTGGGAACCTTATGGGGTAGGTCTATTTTTTTTCTATAAACATTTGATCAGTTATTATCGTTTTTGAGAAGCACCATGCTCCCTCGATGCTTAACAGCTCGATATTTGCTATCCTCACACATCAACAATAAAAATCATTTGATTGAAATGTTCTGTGAGCATTATTGGCTAACCTCAATTTTCGCCAAGCTCTCTTTTATACCATTTTTCTGCTTTTACAAAAGAAAGAAATATTGGGAGTACTGTGCTTTAATGAGAATTTTCTTTTTGAAAAAAATACAGAACACCCGAGGTAAGTTTTTTGTTCAAATTCTTTAGTGGTGCGTTGTCTAGTACTGTACATTTTAGAGAACAAGAAACCTACGTATAAACTATCGCAAAACTAATGGTGAGGAAAGACGTGTAATGTATGTAGGACTGTGGTGAACAAATTCGATGGAAGGAATAAAAATTATTTCTATCCTTGCATGCCGTCGTTGTTTAAGCTATTCCTTTTTGTTGGGCATATAAACTACAAAACATCACTCGTACACACTAAAATCTATACATATTTATGACTTTTTGACACACTGTACATAGCACTAAAAACGTGGAAATCACCCCATATATTCTAAGTGGTTTGAGCTATATACTACTAAATTTTCTTCAGTCAAACGAGCAGTATTAAAGTATGTCCGATTAATTTCAAACATTCGCGTCTATAGTTTGGGCTACAATGTTACAATGATATGTTATTTTGTGACGTACATAAGTTGCATCCGGTCTTCTGCTTTTTTTCCGAAAAGTTCGTTTTAGAACTGAAAAAAATAAATCACACAGAACAATGACATTAAGCTATAGCAAATAATCAAGATGAATTCAGATTTATTAAATAAAGGAAGAACCAATAATCAGCTTATACAAACGATAGATTTTTGTAATCTACTCTAACGTTCTAATGGGCTTCACAAAGGCAGTTTAGTTGTTGTTGTTGTTGTTATAGGGTTTAACGCCATTTTTCAGCACAAGATAGGC